>DWCF01004433.1:0-16484 GCA_018230265.1 Delias oraia | reverse complement strand
AAGTCATGTCTGTATTTGTCGCAGATACGTAATGGTTATTTTGCCTGATTTTATTGTTATAATATTAAGTTATCCTAAATAATTTTGTGTTCATATTCTTCATGTTTATACACATTTTCTAGATCTAGTAGTATTACATTCCACGTCATATTCATAGTACACATTTTATTCATCCATTTTGATTCAAAGGAAATGTCTTCCAATAGGTTATATTTTTATATGGTAACTATGTTGTCCAATGATTTTTATTATGTTGACATAACAGAACAAACTGTAGTTTTTGCGTACAGGTTTGTTTAAATAAAAATATACTATGCAGTCATAGTTTTGTATGCCTAACATTGCAAAATATCGCAATAAAACTTTTTAATGAAAGAAAAATATTAAATGAAAAAATTTGCTTTACTGGTTAGACGCTCGATACTAAAAAACTAATCGTATTCCAATGGGCACAATGAAAAAATGACCTAATTTTTTAACAGTATTAAAACATCAATATTTACTGTGTAATGGTTACATTCTAGTGTTTCCTTTTCTGATTTTGAGAACATTTTAACGGTATTCGCGATGAAAGTAACTGTAGTATATTTTGGATAAACTTTTAAACATAGCAATAAAAATAAACCATGGACCCAGTAGTTAGTAAAAATAACACCAAAGTTTTATATAATTGATAGTATTTTGGAGCTTATTATACCAATAAATAATTTTAGCCACCGCTAGGGTTTCCTATTTTTTGATAGACTTAGGCGTAAAGTCCAGACCGGTATCAGGTAACACCAATTTCCTCTCTTTTGTATACAGTTTTAGACTAGTTTATAGTTAAAAAAAAACTACATGTTCAAAATATTTCAAAAGATAATAATATTTCTGTAGCTTGTGAAATTTTTTATAATCTATAGATAATGCTCAAATTTACGCTTTTATAAAAAACTGTATTAAAAAAATTGCTACTTCTATATAGAACGTCAACGCTTTTAAGGAACAGTGTATCAACCATGACTGGCAAACTTATTATATAAATTGTACCTTTTCTTATAAATATATTTACACATAATAATATAGGTTATATTAGTAGATAGACTATATAGTTTTCATACTACAGACTTAAGGGCAATCAATTCCTCCAATAACATTAAATTCCTATCACCTTATTTATTAACATTGCTTTTTTATTATATAGCGAACAACGGAGCAGGTGGGTATCCTATATGGTAAGAGAACACCGCGGTCACCGCGGAACACCCATGGTCAACCGCGCTACAACTCACGCATTGGTTGTATTGCCGGATTTTTACGCCACTTAAGCGGCATTTTTAAGGGAGTTCGATATTCTCACTCACTCTGCGAAACACAGTACAAGTACCCTTTCCGCTGAATATTCTTTGAGCCCGTGGTATCATCTCGGACGAGCCGGCCCAAATAGTGCTTCAGTATATGCTTCAGCATGGCTCTTCTACGGGTACGACAGAATTAAGACACACGCCAGGTCACTGTCAAGCCCTTCCAGAGACCGAATAAATTATATTATAATTGTCCGGACCGGTGTTGGAACCCGTTACCTGTCGATTCATGGTACACTTTTAGAAACATTAAGCTACGAGGCTCTCAACTTTGCAACTTTGTCTTCTAAATTGTTATTTTAAATATTCTATCACTCTATCAGTGACTTGCATTTGTTCTTGCAAAAATGAGACAGAAGATGTTATAAATCGAAGTATTATAAAGTCATGGTTGAGGCACAGCAAAACGATAATGAATTTTAAAAATTTGTAAGTTTTACGTCTTAATGAGATACTTATGAATACGAGGTTCGATACTCAATGTAAAACGTAGATTTTAATGTATTTAATCGCTTTGAAATTGTGTAGCCTTAAACGATAATAAATATATAATTTTTCTATTTATTTGAGAATATTTTTACTCGACTTGATGTATTAATTTGGTTATATTTTATGAATTTGTACCTCAATACTCATTACGTAAAAAAAATGTTTTTAATTTAAATTTATGTTTTTATTTATTCCAAACATATTATTTACCTACTTAATTATATAATTGATATTTATTTTTGAATAGTGTAATGTTTTATGGTATTTTTTAAATTAAGTATATTTATTGAAATATTTCAAACTTGTTTCAGTATAATTAAATATTTTCAATCTCTTATGCAACAAACTTTGCATATTAAGTACAGTTCATTGTTTTTATATTTGATTCGTTTTTGAGAGTTTTTTTTAAATTTTATTATATGCAAATGAGTTTGTTTTCACGTGAAGTAATAGTGATATTAGAATAACATTTTGATTGTATTTGTACACTATATATTTGCTTAGGTTATACTGTGTATAGATAATAAGTGTCTTTGATGTTTAACGATTATAAACTATCATAAAATCATTCTACACATATTGTGAAATTTATTAAAATTATTCTTAAATAGGTATTATGCAAGAGAAACAGTAATAAAACTGAATAAATTTATGAAGATTTTATTTATAGTTTTTATAATCCCAAAAAGATTCAGTTACATAAAATTTTATTGCTCATTTTCATATAATGTCTTACCATTATAGTTAGTTATGCTAAAATTTTAAAGCATCTTAAACTTGTAGATAGTAGTAACATTCGCCATGAAATTTGGTCAGATTTCCAGTAGCTAAAAAAATTTGATATATTATGCAATAGAGATATAGTTTTTAAAAATATTTATCAAGTATTTTGCCAAGACGTTACCGAATAATATACAGTCAAATGATACATCCGCTACAAATAACAATTGTAATACGTTAGGTATATTATATAATATATTAATTAATGTAATATTGTAAGATTGTTTCTTGATCAGATGGTAACAATTTCATATTATTTTAACGCCATCTATCTTTGACTAAACGAACTGTTTTCAACTTTGAATCCAGATTCATACTACCGTGGTGCTAGTACCTTATTGCATTAGTGTCAGGCATACTTTTTATTACACGAACTTATTATCGTCGAATAATAATTGCTCTCTATCACTTTTCTTTAGATATTTTTATTATATTCGACCTAAATAATTCCAAGCAATAAGAATTCTAAGCAATAATTCCAAGCATTAGTTGAGTCAGAAAGAATGCGAGACCGGTGACAATCTTTCTTTAGTATCACTGAATACTTGGAACCACGATAAGTAGCTTTATCTTTTTAAATATTTAATTAAGAGATTTTTGCGCGTTAGTCTACCAACTGAAACTTTAATGCATACTTTTAGTACCTTATATCTGGAGTATGTTGTTCAATCAGTGCAAATTTTAAAGGTTTACCATGGATAAATAAACAATATGAATTAATAGTTAACAAAAAAGTTAGTTCCGCCATTGCGATGCAGTTAATGATACGATTTTTACAAAAAGGGTTGTAAAATTTTAGTTTCAGGCAAACATAAAACAGTGCGTGCAATACCAATGATGTTCTGCCAATTTAATTTAAGATATGTATATCATGCATACTAGGTTCGATGCCGTGTCTGAATAGAATTTATAATTTAATTTATAAATTATATCCCGTGTTATTATTCTAATGGTTAGCCATGCTTATGCATTAATTGAGCCTGTTTGTCGTGATATCATGGGATCAGAGTATACCAGTGTGAAATGAAGAACGTATACTGTCTCGATGAGTGAGTTAGATTAGCGGAGCCACCTAAATTATAACGCTAAAAACTGGCAAGGAAGGCGTAGCCGGCAGCAAAAAACAATATTATTTCGTCAAGTGTATAAACAGTTAAACACGTCAGACGATGACACATCTTGTGTTAGGGGATGAATAGTTCACTATGTCAATCCATGCTTTTGTTTTCTTAATAAGTATCTCATTCCCACGAGGGATTTAGCGTTTCCGCACTCATTTATATTCTGTTTTGTTATGCTATAATTTGTTATAAGTCCGTTGAGACATCTCTATACCACGTATTTAAGAATAGTTAATTTTTTGATGTAATTGAATTTTGTTATTTTTTTTACACGTTTATCCTAAATTAATAATAAATTATTAATAATATTATTTATTATTAATAATTTTTTTAATTGTATAGTGTACAACGAAGCACGTGGTTCTCCTATATGGTAAGAGAACACCGCCGCCTATGGAAAACCGCGCCACAGTGCGCGCATTGGTTTGTTGCCGACTTTTTACGCAGCTTAATCAACATTTTGTGGGCGTTTGATATCCTCACTCACTCTGCGGAACACAGTTTAAGTACCGTTTTAGTTAGTAATCTGTGAGCCCGTGGTATCATTTCGGACGATCGGCCCTATTAATGCGTCAGCATGGCTTTCCCATGGGTGAAAAGAAATATATATATTATTACGTATATATATATATATATATCTGGTATCGAGCTTAACAATTCAAATTGCTGAGTAGTGAAATGCGAATGAGCAAAATAAGAGTAGAGTACTTGAACAATTGATTTGCACCGCTGTTCACGGATCAAGCTCCGTTCTTTCATCATTAAGCCACTTGTCAAGGCAATTGCACTCAGCTCTACGCATTTTGCCATCTGTCACATTTTCCACGGAATCGTATCTGAATTTGTCAAAAAGCATCACTAAACTAAACTTAAATCATCATTGTCAGCCCATTAAGTCCACTGCTGGACATAGGCCTCCCCCAGTTAAATAAGCTTTCAAAATTATACATTGTCTACGGATTCATTTTTCATTATAGCTGTTATTAACTTCGTAACACCGGAAGCTGATCAAAGCGATACCAATGTGTAACATACTTAAGAATAATGTAATATAAGCATGCATACATTATAAAAAGGATTTATATTGAAATAAGTTTGAATTTTTTTTTTTACGTAAAATATAAAAGTTAATCACGCGTTGAAATACGTACTCCTTTAAATAAAACAGGCTTCCACTGAGTTCAGAGTATTGTTAAACTACATATTTTTATACAATCTAGTTTTTAGACGCAAGCAAAAATTGCATTAACAATGTAATTGTATGTTTAAAGTTCCCGCTTTATTCGTTGACACAAATCTTGTAATCTAACGGGTACTATAAATGAATTAAACATTAACGGTTTTCAATGAAGTGAAAATGCTCGAAGGGCAATCATCACATTCGCTGCCGTATATGGAGGAGTTGGTTGGACGGCAACAGTCTTTATTAGGAGATACCTAACTCTCACCTGCTAAGTAGACTACTTAGCCAATAAAACATAATAGAATAATTTAAAGGCATATTTACTAAGTAGTTGATTTATAACTTTAAACGATAGACACAAAATATCGGTCAGTCACGCGTAGGAGAGCCATGCTGAAGCATATGGGGACGCACTAATTGGGCCGGCTCTTCCAAACTGATACAACGAGCTCACAGAATACTCAACGTGAAACAGTACTTGCACTGTGTTTCGCTGAGTAATTGAGGATATCAGATGACCCTTTAAAAATGCCGCTTAAGTGGCGTAAAAATCCGGCAGCACAACCATTACGCTGACTGTGGTGCGGTTGTCCATGGGCGGCGGTGTTCTCTTACAATCTAGGAGACCGACCTGCTCCGTTGTCCGCTATACTATAAAAAAGGTAGATTTAATTTTTATATGTATGAGTTACGTAAGTTACAGGAACCTATTAGGTTATTAATTTATTTTAAATGAAAATCGGAAGAGAAATGAGCATGAGGCTCATCTGGGATAAGTACTCTAACTTCCAGTGACGGCCCAGGCCCTAACAGAGCCGCGAGTTTGTTGCCAACCTTAAAGTAATGGGTTTTAACTCTTTTTTGTAGATCACCAAATCGTATTGAATTGGAAATACAAAAAGGCTCAGTTATTAAACGACAAACATTTTGTGTTTTGTGTGAAACTCACATCCATATAAATAAAACATAAAAACAATTTTATTGTTATAAAATAAAAATAATAAATTATTTAATATTATAACTAAATATAGATATTAATACAAATTGTTTGGCCATTCTTTAGTTTCAATAAAACAGAACCAGGAAACGGAGAAGTTGTGATAAAAGTTAAACAGCGAAGTGGAACGACACGAAAACGAACAAAGAGCATGATTAGTGTGTTCTGAAGCAAAGAGGATTGCTGCGATCGATACGGAGCCGGCACATTTCCGTGGAGAGGCAGTGCAATGGCGGCAGATACGCGCTCACTAATGCCATATTAGAAATGGATGCGGGATCTTTTACTGTACTGTTATGTTAAAATTGTTGGTATATTATCAGGATAAGATTAACTACGCCTTTAGCTACAAAAAAGACTATTTTGATACTTTTCAAGGAACTATTAACGATCCAAAGAGATTAAATTTCAATTAAGAAAATAAACAAAATAATATTATAAGTATTTAGTATAATGACTAGAACACATAGTATTTTGGTTATTATTACGTTTATAGGTATATAAAAATGTAATAATTGATTGCTATTTTTTAATGTTTATAATATATTGTTTATATAATATATGTTTTATTTTCTTTAACTAGCCGTGGGAGAGCCATGCTGAAGCATAAGCTGATGAACTGGGCTGATAATTGTGGCTCACAGAACACTTAACGCGAAATGGTACTTGTACTTAGTTTCGCAAAGTGCATGAGGATATCGGTGGCCCTCAAAAGTGCCTCTTAACCGGCGTATAAAAACCGGCGACACAACCAATGCGCGGACTATGGCGAGGTTGTTCGTTGACGGCGGTGTTTTCTTACCATATAGGAGACCCACCTGCTCCGTTGTTCGCTTTAGAATAAAAAATACATTGATACGTATTATTAATAATTATATTAATTAATAAAATATCCGTATATTATACTACACACAATGAAGACGTTAACAATGTTGAGACAATTGATTCATTAATGATTACGGTAATACAAAGTACTAATAAAATAACTGGCTGTTTAGTAGTGATAGCATATCCAAATTTGATATAAAAATGTATGAATGTGCATGCAAGTCTGTCTCGATATTCCCTCATATTTCAAATCTGCACCAGACCTCACCCCTATCATATCATTTGCTGCGCTCAGAAAACCCTCTATATTTGACTCTAGTTAAATTAATCAAAATACACTACAACTTACCATCAGTTTATAAATATAAGATAAATCAATTAATAATCTTTATAATTAACTAAATTATTTATCTTGAGTTAAAATAAAAAAATACGTAATAGTTATTTACGTTTACCGTATAAATCATACATTATTTAGAAATGTATTTCAATACACAGATACGTCGTAGATATTAGAAACTTAAGCCTATTTTCTTAATAATATAACTTATAATATAATTAAATCCAATTTCCGTAGCAGCTGAAAAGATCGATTCAAAATGACTATAGAAGATATCTTATTAAAGATAATTAAACTCATAAGAAGAAAATAATAGCTCCGTTACTTTCTCCGTTATGTTTCTAGGTTGCGTTCTAAATAATATCTTAACAATATTAGGTGCTCAGATACTATGCACAATCATTTTATTAATTTAAGACACTACAGGGAAAGCTAATTTGTGAAATACAAATGATATACCGAATACTGCATAATTCGAGCAAAAGAAGCGCTTGTAAGAATACCTATATAATATAATTTGTAAAATACATCATGCGTATTGTAGGAAAAATGTGTTTTTTAAATTCTATACCGGACAACGGAGTAGATGGGTCTCCCATATGGTAAGAGACAACCGCCGCCCATAAGCAACCGCGCCACAGTTCGCGCATTGGTTTAAGGGTCGCCGATATCCTCATGCACTCTGTGAAACACAGTACAAGTAACGTTTCACGCTGAGTATTCTATGAGCCCGTGGTATTATTTCGGACGAGCCGAACCAATTAATGCATCAGCTTATGCTTCAGCATGGCTCTCTTATGGGCTTTACATTATTAAAATTTAAAGTAAAACGCTATAAGTACTATTAATTACTATACGATAATTATTATGTCTCTCTCCATCTACCGTCACCATTTAAAATTCATAATTATTTGTTTTTATCAAAAAAAATATTTCATTTTGGAGACAAATATATTTTGAAACAATTTTTGTTTTTGTGTTGGTCTTGATATAATTACTTAAGTAAAATAGCCAGACCACGCTTACAGTTTTGTAATTACTTTATAATGACAATAACTAATCGAATTTTACCTTTTCTTTGATATCCTAATGTACATTGTTTACGAGTTAGTAAACAAATTTCAACTTAATTACGTATTCGGCCTTTCACTGCCGGAACACATAACGGTGCCTCCATATTGACAAAAGCCGTACATTATCTGCATTCAATCAAAATTCTAATACCAACCTTCGTGTGCTACCTACATGCGACGGCTTAATGCCTTTAACACGGCGTTTCGTAACAAAAAATCAATGGGAAAATAAAGAAAAATGTATACCTTTAGATATCAGAGGGGTAGCGTGTCTGGCGTCCATGGCACAAAGGACCCCGTAGTAGTGTTATTATGTCTGTATTCGAACCAACGCGGCAGACGCGAGTTTGCGTCGAGCTTCGGTCTTGATCGCGCGTTCCTAGTAATACGCGTATCAATATTACACAATCAATTTTTATAAAATTGACACTAGTGTGATGTTTGCGAAGTGTTGCCAGTGAGTAACGAAACTTAACCGAGTGTGATTTATTCGTCGAGAAAATGAAAACGTAAGTTTTACACAGTTTATATTTTAATAATATTAAAGACCTTACGGAGTCCGCTGGTACCGGCTGCAGAAACCGCATGTTTATGTAATGATCAGTTTCATACGAAGCCGTTTGAGTAACGAGTAGGTTATAAGAAATAATGAGCATAAGACAGGATCGTCAATAGAGAACAGTGAAGAAAATAACTAGACAGCAATTTCCTGTTCTCTGTTACAACTCATACTTACAGAAATAAAATTAAAAGTCACGGTTGTTAGAGGTCAGTGAGATTTATAATTAAAAGGACTATAGTTTTGTTTGTTATAAGTTTGATGGCAAATGGACAGTTACCCGAATAAGCTTGAGTATTAACATACAGGTTGAAGATGTTATCTACCAATAATTATTTAAAAACGAAGATATACATACATAAGTAAAAAAAGTATTGTTTTTCAAGAAACCAGCTAAGTGTTCTGCTCCGTGTACGCTTACAGCATCCGTTCATTAGAATGTGACATAGTTTTGCCCTCTTATCCATAACCAATAAACCCATTAGTCCAAGTCATAGTATTACTTATGGAAACAGAGTTCCACATAATATAGAAAACCATATATCTCGCTCATTTTTAACGGTTCTTTTTAAAAATAGAGACATAACGATGCAGACAGAACGGTTTTAACCAGTTTTATGGGTCTATACTTTGTAAATGTATTTAATCAAATTTAAATTAAATACTTAAGAATAAATTACAATGGCGTGCAAAGGCATTCATTTGACGAGTCTCCTATATTTATAAATAATTGTATACAATTTAACGTGTATAAAAACATTCGTATAACAATAAAATATATAAATGAATAGATATTTGATTTAGTGTTGACTGTAAAGTGCCTTACATCATTTGAAACTCGGTATTAACGTTCTATACTTGCTGTTACAGGCGGTATCCATATTATATTACATCTAAGATTTAGCATTTTATCCGAATTGGTCATAGGTTTTAAGTATACTAAACAAATTACCAAATATTTTATCTCAGAAATTATAGTTTACAGCGAAATATGTTTTTTTTTATAGCGGTACATATGTATATAAAAATCGTCAAAATTATACTTTTCCAGTTCAGACACATAAAACTTATGTCTCTTTGTGTATCTTCGAGTTTCACATATATCAATGGGAAGTATTTTGTAAACTTAATGAATCTCAGATAGTCACATGTAAATTACAGATACTGGGTTTGTATTGTTTCATATTCAAGGTCTGGTAACTCAAGCTAATTGTCATACTATTCCCACGTGTGATTAATCTTTAATAAGCAACTGTAGTATCTGTTTGTCATCTGATATATAAACATCAAGATTTTATATATCAACATACATACCACTTCCAGGCTGCAGATAGTGGTCTCTTTTACCTATATAATAAAACGAGGAAGATATTGGGAGTCATCGCGCCATCGCACGAACAAACGCGTTGCATTATTTCCAAAACACAATGTATTTTTGAGTTTAAATGTGTAAAATTGGTTAATAGAAATTATATAGTTCAGGGACACGTAATTATTTCTGATGTATTTAGAGTTTTCTATGAGAATAACCATATATAAAAAATTTATCTAAAAAATTTATAAACTTGGAAAAATGAGAAATACTCCAGTGTAATACCTACCTGAAGTTTTAAAATCCATAAAAAAAATTACAAAGACTTCTTCTTTATGAAATAATTTTATGATCAGGATTTGTTCTGATAACACTGTGTATGTATTCACAGTAAATTTGGTATTATTAAGTATTGACATCGGTAGTTGTAATGCGATAGCCATTGTTAAATGCAACAATACTTATTAAAAGGTATAAGTTTTTAATTACGCAATTAGCCTTGCACTCTACACTTACTTAAGATATGAAATAAAATTTTAAAACAAAATTAAAAGTTTATATTAAATTTTAAAGTAAGTTTATTTATTTTTTTTGTTTAAATAAATTCGCGTACTGTGTCATGGTTATCCATGGGCAGCGGTGTTCTTTTACCATATTGGAGACCCATCAGCAGCGTTGTCCGCTATACTGCAAAAAAATATATAAAATGTTTATTTTTTTGTTATGAAAAACTAAAATAAATATATTTTTTAATAATTCCGTACGCAAATACGATAATGTATGAAATTCTTCACTTACACACAAACTTCTTACATTATGAAAATGAATGTACTTAGATTTGAAATACACGAACAGCACTTATATAGGTACAAATTGGTAATAGAGTTTTATCTGAATGCAAAAAAACACAAAAGGCAATATTAATAAACATATAAGCTACCTTGGAACGATTGGCAACGCTTTGGTTTCACCTCGCTAGATAGGGTTCAAGGCTTACTTGTGACATAACTACGTTCTCAATATTTAATGCAATAAATGAAGGTTTTTAAAAGCTAACACTTTAAATATTAAAATTACATATTTTGAGATTTATAAGACACAAATGATATTATATTTATAGAGAGCTTTTGACTATGTTATGTTACATTTATTTTAGTGTCAGCATTCCTTTTAGTAAGATCTTAATAGGGACTTAAAATATTTGAAATTATTTTGTGGTGGATAAAAATATAGATATTTTCATAGAAGTTAATATTTTAATATATTACAAAGCTCTACTTTTATTTTGATGTTTATAGTATTCTAAAACATCAGTGTAACATGAAAGATATACAAAATCGCAGTCATATAAAGTCATCAAAAGAAAATAGATCTTATTGCAACAGGATAATTTTTAAATTATTTTAATAGCTTTCCCCTACATCTTCATACAATTCGTCAGCCATGACTATCAGTTGTCTAATTAATCTTCGGAGAAAGGGCTCTTCGCATTCTCTTGAGAAATTTATGTTTTTTTTTAAATGTAATGTATAGAGTGGTGATTAATTTAGTCCCATGTGTGGGGCTGTATGCAATATAGAATAAGTTATTATACATTTCCGTATAGACATCAGTGTAATGATCATAGTTCAACATAACAGTGTAAGATCAGTTTAACATGTAACAATAAACCTTCTAAATTAAGAACGAGCTTCCTTTTAACCTATATAGGAACACAAACACGCACACATCTTAGGTACAATAGTTAAACAAATTCTCTTTAGAAATCGTATTATTAATTATCTACTTTTATATGTGTTTTGTTAGTAATATTTTTGAAATATTATTGTGAAATTGAAATCTATTGATCTCTCTAACCACATCTCTGATCTGAATTCATCTTAAAATTTCATTTACTTACCTCTATAGGTAAATAAGTAAATCTATATTTATGAAGTATATAAAATGTAGTCTGTATAGCGAAGTTGCTCATATTAATAATAAACATATAGTATGAAAGATATACAGAGACAGGAACAAAACAGATAATAAAAAAGAAAATAAAGTAAATTTTGAAGCTTTAAGAGAAACTACTAGGATAAAGTGCATTTTTATGTATATCACAAAAGTAAAATAGTATTGTGGAAAAAGCAATGAAAACTTACAGCCGCGTTAAACTTCCGCCGCTCCTTTATATTTTTTATAAAATAGCTGTTGTATTTTTGTTCATTTCCGGTTGCGTATCATGAAAATAAAGATTTCGCAATAGTTAAAACTTCCGTTATTTTAAATCTATAAATATTTTATATACTTCCGTACTCGAAACAGTAGTTTTACTAATACGTTGTCAATATAATAGTGTATGTTTTATTATTTTATGAATATACTATAGATAACAATTGATTTCACATTGATGGCAATTATTTTATTTACAAGCCGATAAATATTATTATCTGATATCTTTCAGTCAGTATTTATAGAGAAAATCAAACCAAAAATTTATTTTGTTGCGAAATCTTAAACAGAACAAAAAAATCTTAAACAGAAACAATAAAATTTTGTTTTAAAGCGATTTATTTAAAATTATATTATAATTGAAATGAAATAGTTTAAAATGAGCTCTACTTAAAACCGCCTTTCAAGAAACTTGGTGTCATCGGAAACTATTGAAATGCAGATTAAAATGCAAATCTCTTGTTTAATATGAACGTCCGCAAAATAGTACAGGGATTTTGTGCACATATATTATACATATATATTGTATATGTGCATATAATATATTAATATAATATATATATATATAATATGTATGTCAACCACAAAAATAATGAGAGCTTTTTATGAATTATTAAGAATAGAATATACAAATTATAGTAAGATTTCAATACAATATATTTCTTAATTATATTATAATATAATAAAATTAAGAAAATAATAATTAAGTATTAAATATATTGTATATATATACATTATATTCAAAACAAAGAAATCGATTTAATAAAAGATATTTTATGGTCAAATAATTTTATATACAAATGGATATCAAGCTAACAGCAATATCAGATCCAATTAGGATGACGGCACATGACCACAGCAGGCGTCAATATCGATCGAAATGATGGTAGTCTACAGGTGGCGAGGTGGGGTTTGTTTTGGTGAGGACATTCACCCTCTGAGGGGCGGCTTTCACCCTCCACGAGGGTAGCTATTACGCAATTAGGCGTCACAGACGCAGGTATTTAGTCTCTATTGCTTGCCTTTTTAATACATCAAGAGTTTGGAAATCATTGTTGACATTATATACTTAATGAGAATTATCTTTTTTTTATTCTATAGCGGACCACGGAGCAGGTCGGTCGTCTATATGATAAGAAAACACCGCCGCCCATTAATAACCGTCCAAGCATGGTTGTTGCCAGCTTTTTACGCCGCTTAAGCGGTATTTTTAAGGGCCTCTGATATCCTCACTCAATCTGCGAAACACAATACAAATACCATTTCACGCTGAGTATTCCGTGAGCCCGTAGTATAAATTCAGACAAGCCGGCCCAATTAGTGCATCTGCATATGCTTCGGCATGGCTCTACCACGGGAAAATAAAAAAATATCTATAAATAAAAATATATATGATAAAATTCTATTTTGTAGATTAATTTTATGAGAACTACGATTGATTGTTGTGATATGCGGAAGCAAATATATGTCCATTTTATGTCACAGTTTAGAATAAGTTATTTACTTCTTAGTTAGTTAAATATTTGTCTTTATTTTGTATACACACGAGTTTAAATTTGGGAGAATTTTGCTTAGATTTCTGTAAATATGTTTAGATTGTTTGCATTTTTATATTACATCATAAAGGCGCAGTTATTTAAGACGTATACGTAATATTATGCTGTAAAGACTTCCTATGACGAAGGTCCCATTATGGCAGCGAAGCGCGTGATCACGAATAATAACTGGATGCGGTAAATGTTGGTTGTCACGCGAATTTTCTAAACAAATATATAGGCACGGCTACTTTTATGTAGTAATGGTACATTTCCAACAATAAACTTATTGTATTTATGCATTTAGATGCCTCAATTAGAACAAAACTAATCAAATTATTATGTATATAGTAAATACATAAAAATATGCTCTACTGTGTGACGATTTTTGTTATTTCATTTGACTACTGGAGATAAATGATGTTCATGTAAATCAATAGTTTTGAAGATTCTTAGTCATATGTATGATATTTTTGTATCTTTTATAATTTTGTTACCGGTGATGATAATTATCAATATATTATACATATTTTTAGGTTAGCCCTAATCTAGATTTACAGTCCATTTTTAAATAAAAATTAATTTTAATATAAAAATTTGAAATTGCTTAAATTTTAACGGTTTGTGTTGCAATTTTTACTAATTCAATAAACATTGTTCAGCCCACATTGACAGGTGTGTAGTGTTCAGAGCACGTAGGAATAGAGTAGAGACGTGGGTGTCATGCTTTCCTTAGTAATATCCGCTGGGGGCGTGTCATTACCATATTGCATAATATAACTTTGATACACACCGTGTAAACTACTTGCCGGAGTATGAGTTATGACTGTTGTTCATCTTTTGTTATTGTAATTTTGTTTGTAATAACTATACAAGTATTTTTGTAAAGTAAATGAAAATAATTCGATGAACTAAGCTTCAAATGTTACATAATTTCATTGTATAAAAAATCTAATGAAAAACTTATATTATCGGATATTATGTCTGATATCGGTAACTTGGATAAAACTTACGGAGTAGTTTTCAGTAGGCATCTAATCTTTTTGGCAAGTCTAACCGTGATTCACTCGTTCGATACGCATGACACATGATATATAGCTGTAATTTACAAAGCAAAAGAAAAATTCTCTAACAGTTATAGATGTAACTTAGACTAGGTTTTGTTCTATATTGGACAAGGAAGCAGGTGGGTCTTCTATATGATAAGAAAATACCGCCGCCCATGAACAACCGCGCTACAGTCTGCGCATTGGTTGTATTGTCGGCTTTTTTACGCCACCTAAGCAGCACTTTTAAGGACCTCTGATATCCTCACTCACTCTGTGAAACATTATAACTACCGTTTCATGCTGAGTATTCAATGAGCCCGTGGTATTTTGGAAGAGCCGGCTCAATTAGTGCCTCAGCATAGGCTTGAGCATGGCTCACCCACGGGTGTGACAGTATTAAGACACTCGCCTGGCCACTGTCAAGCCCAAACAGAGATCGAACAAATTATAATTTAAAATATAATTGTCCGGACCGGGCTTCGAACCCGATACCACTCGCGTCATGGTACACTTTTAAAACCATTTAGCTACGACCCTCTCTAGTTACCTGCATAATATGAATTATATTACTTGCATCTTCAGCTAGGGCTATATGGATGTTAAGGAAACAGATATTATCATGTTTTGTATTGTGATCATATAAAGCGGTCGATGAACTTATTTCCGTGGCTTTAGTTATGCCATGATATATAAAACACGTTGTTAAAATGGCATTTATTCAAGTAATGTGATGTCAAGTGGCTCTTAAGCTTATTTCTCAGTGATAGACCGTTATCTCAATCAATATAGCTGCAGAATAGAATCATATAAATGCGGTTTAGCATTTAATAATAATATAATTTTATTGGGTTAAATCATGCCACTTACAAAAACTTAACACACAACTAACTTACACTTACTTAAATTCATAAATATTCCTTACTGGTGATTATGACTTAATAGGGCTTTCCAAAGTGTGTGTCGCGGCGCCCTGGGGCGTATCAGCAACATCCTAAGAGCGTCGTGAGGCGATTTGAGTCTCGATTTCAGAGTTTATGCTCAGAAAAGCATATGAGCACATCCTTCTCATAATATTTACATTCTTGTTTTATTTGCTAAGTTTTTTGTAATAGAAAATATTAAATATATTCTGAAATATTGATAATAACTTCATATTAGGCTAAAAGCCACTACTATTTTTATTTCAAATTCAGTAGGTAGTTTTGAATATGGGGGAAAAATAACAATTCAATAGGGCGTCATAGTGTAAATTAGTTTCGAAAGCCCTGCCATTTACAAAAAGTGCTTACCATGTTTTGAATAGAATTCATACCCGGGGGTGGTCTTAATTTCAAAAACTACTTTGGTTGGTACAAAATTTGAGAATGATATACAGAAATATAGAAACTCTACATACATTTTCATAAAATTTCAGAAGTTTTACAAAGGCAATTAGGAAGCCATTCAATTAAGAATGTTCTGTTTACTTTTCCCTGCTGTGTTATGGCATTTGTCAGTCTCGCGACACGCGCCCGTGCTTTCTTAAGATAATGTTTGTTTGTATCTGCCGCCGTCGGTCAATGGGCTCGATATTCCTAGTAAAAGTCGTGAGCTAACAGATAATGTACATTTCACGACTATAATGGTACGAATGGCGTTTGTAGGTCATTTTAAGTTGATAA
>DWCF01004432.1:0-16493 GCA_018230265.1 Delias oraia | reverse complement strand
TTGAGGATAGGGCGATGATAGGAGAAATATGAAATGAAAGGAAGTGTTTCTGCTGTAATGTGCTTTTTATGTCTGTCCCTCTCCCTCTTAGGCGGGCTAACCACTAGAAGTGTCACCCGGCAAACCAATTTATAAGACGTTGTCACGTCAAAAACCATCGTATTGTAAAGTCTTTTCATTGTGTAAATTCAAGTTAAGTAAATCAATAAGGATTCTCGTTGTTATAATAATAATTAATTATAACTGTTTCTTGTAAATGACTCTCTCTGCCCGCTAAATAACATACGTTGCTAATAGAAACAAACGAAAATATAGATATGGAAGATTACACGAATTATATATTAAATAGGCAGCAGCGGATATTGAATCAATATTAAATTGCAAAAGCGAGATAGATGTTCGAGCCATTTACGACATATTCCCCTAAGACTCCGTTCGCAATAAATTTAGGGAACCAAAAGCATGAATTCTGGTAGATCAATATGTATATACAAAAAATATTTTTAAAAAATGCAACATATTACAAATAAATAAATCGTACTACAAATTAGAAAAATTCTTGAAGGACAATGTCGGTTCGGATTTAGACGTAAATAGCTTCAATTCCTTGTGTTCGTACCTAAAGGTGCAATGGATTATAAACTCGTAACAAAAAAAATCAACCCAGTGGAGTTGCTCTGCTGCTGTTTCTCTCAGAAGTAAGCCTCTTTGTGAACAGTCTGCAAGTTAAGTTTCTTCTTTTTATTTTATGGGCTCTGTGATTAGTAGTCATAATACCGCCAGTGTCAGTATTATGATATTTACATAAATAACGACGGATAATCAAATAAGAATATAAAACAAAATTCTAAGAGAAATAAAATTAATTTTGAAGACGTCTTAAGTGGCAAGTTGGCAACCATTTGTTATATGTTTGCTACAATGAAATCGGACGGCGAAAGCGAATCCGGCGTGATATTAGGACCCAGATGGACTTTCATCACGTCATATTCTTCAAAATCTCAAGAGATTGATGTTAATTATTTTCTTTGGCTAAGTTTTACTGCAACGTATGTAGGTGATACGAACTTTAACCGACTATCTCGTATTTGATTAAAAATGCCAACTATTTTCATTGCTTTTTATTTCATTTATCTTAAACATATAGGCCACTATTATAACTTAGCATAATTTATGTACAATATTTATAAAATTAATTTTAATCAACCTTTAATTATTTTTCTTGCAAAATTAGAATATAAGTTTATATAAAACTTTTTGGTCTCTTTTGGGTTACATTTAAAATATGGTTGACAGAAATAAGAACAATGTCAGCAACGAATAATTGAAGTATGTAGAACAAATATTGGTCTCAAGTATAGGTTTAGCTTCATTATGTATTTCTTATATGAAAATCTAAAAGAAACTTCAGATAGTGAAGTTTAGAATATCGTTTGATAGTATTAAGCTCTGTATTGAATATTTAATTTTGGTACAAGGTCTCCCATTATTAAAAAATTAATTAGTAGGGTTTCGTGGATTTGGTTCAGTAATATTCTGCAGTTTGATAGTGATGTCGGTTAAAGACATGTTAGGCAGAATAAAGTCCTGGATATTGGAGGCAGTGCTGGATGGTCGGTCGAAGGGGAAGCCCATTGCGCGTTTGTCAGGGTACAACTTATCTCTAATACCACAGAAGCTTGATGCTTGTTTGCACGACATTTCTGAACCATCATCTTGTATCACCTTACATGAAAAAGATAAAATATAATTAATATGTTTTAGTGACAACAACCGGAGGACGGGTAGCAGCGTCCTCCGCGTACTATATAATAATCGCAAATACCCCCATGGAGGTCCGAAGGGGAAGCCTATGTCCAGCAGTGGACGTCATACGGCTGAAATGACGATGATGAATAATGACAACAAATCGCTTTGTTAATATTTTTTGACAGAGTTGAAATATCGACAATTATTATATATATTAAATATCGGTTTTTGCCGCTTAAGCGGTAAAAAAAGCCGGAAACACATCCAATGCGCGGACTGTAGCACGGTTATTCATGGGGAAGGTGTTCTCGTACCATATAAGAGACTCACTTTCCTAATACTTCAGTCGGTATAGTTACGTATACGTGTATTCTTTCGAAGTCTCCATCGATTCCTTTATGCATTAACTATTCGTGTTAATTTTTAAAGAAGATATTTCGGAGCAGTTAAATTATTTTGATATTAGATAGTCATACATTTCAGTTATATTGACTTGTTACGAAATACTTACCGCATCCAATTCATAGTTAGAGACCATAACAAATAATTGATACGGAGTGCCACTCTCTGTCCCTTTAGGCACCAACATGTGCTGGGGCCACCCACAGCCACAGTAGTTGAATGAAGACAGGTTTGTATTCTTCGGGTTTGTCCCTTGAGATGCGAGATCACGGAATGTTTGCTCGAAGGGGATGGTAATCGTCGATTCGGTTGAACGACGGACTATGACGTTGCGGCCGCGATTTACTGAAATTGATTCGCCATTTATTAAAATATAAATGCATGAAAACTAGTTCAAATATGATAAACACTAAATCCGGTCAAATTTGACCAAAAAGAAGTTACGGAAATTTCTCTAAAGCTGAATGATTTTCACCAAAACGGTAAGTTTTATCGTAAAATTCCTTTAGACAACATTGTAGATCAACTATCTTTAGAGAATATTTTAACAGACAATAATATAACACAATTTTACATCTGAAAAATAAACTCGAGATAATGCATTTTTATTGTCTAAACTATTAAAGACTTATTTACACATCATAATAGACTTACTCATTTTTGCCGATAGAAAAACAAAGCTTCAAAGTAGAGCAGTAAGAGTAAATTTAAATTTATACTAAAATATGCAGAGATGAAGTTCATTGTAACATAAGAAAAATGCGGGATGAATAACTTACAAGGCACCACAAATCGGTCCAACTCTATGAACATCTTGCGCTGCTCCGACAGCGCCCAGCTCAGCTGGCGTTCGTCGTTAGTTGGCGCTATGAAGATGCGGACGGTCCCGCGGCTCGCGCTGCCGGTGTTCTCCACTTCAATGCTGCGAACACCAGCCGTTGCGTTCGTTCACTATTATTGTCTCATGGAAATCCTAATTCATTGTAAACAGTAGTGGCCTAACGTTTAGCGCCATTTCAGTTTATAAGTTCCACTCGTTTAGTCTTTTCGGCGGGTTTAAGTAACAAAAATCATACCTACATATATTATTTTATCATATCAATAAATAATTGTATGATAATAATTTTATGATATTAAGAACAAAATTCACTGATTGTTCGCTGATAGGAATCAAAGGTTACATAAAAAATCATGTGTAAACTTCCAGTGGTCAGAATGTATGATTTTAACAATGATATGAATCTAACTGTAGTGAGATAATTATCTAATAAATGCACCACAAAGTCACAACAAATTATTTTATACTTATCCATAATTTTCTAAAGAATCGTGTAATCCATTTGGCGTTCGAAATACATTGACATTATAAGGTGCTCAGTTTCTACGCAGGCTATCTCAGTAGTACGCCAATTATAGAGAGGTTCACAATATCAATTCTTACTTTTAATTTCAAGTTAATTTTAATTATTATCAAGGAGCCCCTACTTGCTTTTTCGCTACTGAACGAATTTGCCAAACGAACTCCTCCATAGATATTTATACAAGGCGAAATCTTGGGTTCAAATTGGAACTGTATGATGACGAAATAAAATGAGACAGATTACGTACTTATATTGAAAATCGCGATGGTTGAGATGCGTGAACCGGGCATAAACGGGTCCTCTGTTGGAGAAGTCAAGGCCGCGGGAGAGGTCAACATCGCTGGACATCCAGAATGTGTGCAACTCGTTGGTTGCGCCGTCGGAGCTATCGATACGAACGGATGTTACTGTAACACCTGAGTTTTCCAGCTGAAATTTGTTTATATCATATATAGGTAATCAACTAAACGGTATTATTTAAGAGAAATTAAATTTGAATTAGCTGAATATGAAACGTATTTCATATTTAGCTGAAATAACCGTTGAAAAGTCTCTTCTAATAAAAGTAAATACGCTCTTTTTCCATTTCCATTTATTTTGTTATTTTTTATGGAATGCGGGCAACGAAGCCGGCGAGTGTCTTCTATGAAAAGAGATCATCGCTGCCCATAGACAAGCGCGTGCTTTGTTTGTGTTGCTAGCTTTTTACGCCGCTAAAGCGGTTCAAGGGCCGCAAAAATTTCAAGATCCATATCCTCACTTACTCAGCGAAACACAGTACAAGTACTATTTTACACTGGTATTCCGTGTTTTGTTATGTACCTACCAGATACTTAGATATAGTTTGTACGTATCTGCGGCTGTTTTCATAATATTGCATGAAAATAAAAGAGTTATACTATACCTCAGAGCGTGTGTAGGGGCGGACATTAGGCGATTCCTTATACTTTTGGAAGAGATCGTCTATAAAAGCGTGCCAGCAGAAGAAAAATGGATCACGCATAGTCGTCGCCTCGTCGCCGATCACGCTGAACGATTCCTAAGTGATTAATGTTCATAGAAACAATAAAATAAAAATATTCACGTTTTATATCTGTTTTTGAATTTATTGTTACGCTTCAAATTTTCTATAAGACTATCAATTATCGCTATTTGCGGAAATTGATTTACCTAAAACGAAGTTTGATTTTTAAGTTGAGTAATTTAAAATTGCGTAAAATAAATACTCATTACAAAAAAGTTAATGGTCTTACCAGATATCTGTGTGTTGGGTCGTGCATATAGGCAGAAAAACTGTGTCCATTATTATGTAAACTCCCATAAAGTTCCATATTAGGAGAAAGCACACTGGCTTCCACAATGTTACCGAGCGTGTCTATGTCCAATGGACGGGTTGAACCATTTGGCTACAAAATTGAAACTCTTAACTTAAAATTGTTAACACAAGTTAATACGTTAAAAAAATCGTGATATTTTAATTTTAGTTTATTCATCTAAGCATATAATATCGAAACGTAGCTAATGGGCTGAATTTTATCCTACACCTTCATTTTAGTCTCGAAAATCACGTAATTACAAAGTAATGTTAATGCTAAATTAAACCCACCAGGCGCACAAGTCCAGTGGCAATAGCATCTTCAATATTCCTCCTCCATCGCTGCATATCGGCTATAGTCACATTAAGACCGTCCACTGGTCTGTTCAGGTCCTGCCATTGCATGTTGGCTTGTCGTGGGGGCCAGCCTCGGGAAGAAGTGAGACTGTCGAGCTTAGGGAAGTAGGCTTCAGGAATTGGCTCATTGAAGTTATTAAACTTCTTAACTCTGGGTAAAGAGTTACATAGACGTTCACCGTTGTACCTGAAATAAATCACGATTGTATATTTCATTGTTCAGTACCCCATTCTTCATTTATACTGTTGGCTAACTTAAAGCATCTTATATTCACAGCGACAGCAACGTTACCGGATAGAAGTTTGCCTTTTATATAGGTGTGAAGAAGAGGTTTGAACTTTTGGTTTTTAACTAAAAAGAAATAAAAACAGGATCGATTGAGATAAGGAATGATTTTGACATACATTATAATTTTTCAATAAAGGCAGAATACGAGCCGTCTAGTGGGAAAAAACTAACCTTGCAATTATTTGCTGGTGCATGTAGAAAAAGAGCTCTCCACGTCTATCCTTAGCGACAATTTGCGGTTGGTTAGCACTGAAAGGATACACGAGATGCCAATGCCAATGATGCAGGTTGACACCAATGTCCTCACGGAAGTACGCTAAACGATGCTCCACATCTAAATCAGTAGCTGTATAGTCTCTAGGTATAATAATTGGAGTGCGCTGAAAATTTTACACATAATTATGTATATGGTGACTTTCTTTTTAATATTTTGGCGGGAACGAACCACTCGAAGAGATGAAGGACGACACCTACGTATAATATAGAAAATCAGGTTATATAGCTTTTTTATTATAATAATAGATAATATTATATCATAATATTGTATTATAAAAATATTAAATAATATTATAATATATTAGTTCGTAATTTAATTAAATAGAGATTTTACATTATTTATAAGAGCCATATCTGTCGATTAAATTAATTTTGACGTGTTAGTTTTGACGCAATAACAAAAACTTGTTTTAAAATATTTTCTAATATCGTTGCAATTATAGTAATTTCGAGGTTTTATTTGTAAAATCGAAGGAATTTAAAACAATATTTTCGGCAACGTGCGCAAGGAAAGTGAAATATTTCGGTCAAACGCGATTGTTTCGTCAAAATTCTCTGTAAACTTCAAGTAGAGTTTTCACTATTTTACTAAGGGGAAAATGAAGATAGTTTCATACTAGTAGCAGGCCACTTGACACCTTAAAATTGTTGACTGTTGATTATTAATGACAATAATAAAAATAACGTTACAATTGACTCAAAACGTATAACAGTCACCAGAGCACAGGAACTATTTGCTATACATATTTGATTATAGTTTTAAATTAATCTACAAACTAAAATAAAATTTGGTTTATATGGATGTAAAAATCATGATCATGTAATTTAATTTATTCATGGTTGAGTAGTTTAATGTTTAGTTAATTGAAGTATGAAGTCCAAGATTTGTAACGGAAAACGGAACGTTTTCTTGCTCTAAGTCACGTGGGCCAGTGTTTGTTGCGCTCTTGTATAACTTAATAAATATTAACCTATTAAGTTCCTACAACGAAATGAAATAATTTTTGAGGTATGGAGGGCTTTATATCAGATTCTACAGTTGTCGTAGTGCGTGCGAAGCCTGAGGGACAAAGAAAAACATTTAAACCTAATATCAGATTAGTAAACAAGATACCAGATGATTTGTTAAATGATCCTATAATAAATAGGGCATGTGAGGCTTTGCCTCAAAATTACAATTTTGAAATGCATAAAACAATTTGGAGAATTCGATCGTTAGGATCAAAGAGAGTAGCTCTTCAATTACCAGAAGGTATGTTTTAATAAATAAGCTAATATCACAATAAATATAATTATCAACAGCTAATATAATAGTGGTACTGTTTCATTTTTTCAGGCTTAACTATGTTTGCAACAACATTGTGTGACATTATAGAAACATTTACAGAGGCAGATACTGTGATAATGGGTGATGTAACTTATGGAGCCTGCTGTATAGATGACTATACAGCCATAGCTCTTGGTGTTGACCTATTAGTGCACTATGGACACTCATGTCTCATTCCAATAGATCAAACTAGTATCATAAAAGTGCTTTACATATTTGTAGATATTAAAATTGACCCATCTCATTTCTTAGAAACAATTAGACTTAATTTTGCTAGAAAAACACATTTAGCAATAGTTAGTACAATTCAGTTTGTGACAACACTTCATTCAGTGGCCAAGGATCTAAGAAATGATGACTACATAGTATCAGTACCTCAAAGTAAACCTTTATCACCTGGTGAAATTCTTGGTTGCACAGCTCCTAAGCTGAATGCAGATTACATTATTTATTTAGGGGATGGTCGATTCCATTTAGAAGCAATTATGATTGCAAATCCCACAATTCCTGCTTATAAATATGATCCTTATGAAAAAAAATTTACTTCTGAAGAATATGACCATGATATTATGAAAATGAACAGAAGTAATCAAATAAAACTAGCAAAAGATGCAAAGTACTTTGGACTTATACAAGGAACATTAGGAAGGCAAGGCAGTTCTAAAGTGTTGAGAAATCTAGAAAAGCAAATCTTTTATTGTAATAAAAACTATGTTAAAATTTTGCTATCAGAAATATTTCCAAGCAAACTTGCTCTATTTGGATTAGATGCCTTTGTACAAGTTGCTTGCCCTAGACTGTCTATTGATTGGGGAATAGCATTTCCTAAACCACTTTTGACACCATATGAATTTTCTGTGTTAATGGGTAATGTTAAGTGGCTCAAAGAAGATGGAACCTACCCAATGGATTTCTATTCAAGTAATAGTCTAGGCCCTTGGACACCAAACTACAATCCTGTTTTATGCTCTGGTACTGATAAAAAATGTGAAAATTGTTGTGGTGGAAAAGGAAAGTAACTTACAGGAGCTCCTTGGGCAGCAACTGCTGCTGTCTCACGGGCTTGGGCAAATACTTGAGAATCAACAAATTTTGATGGAAATGTTTCAGCAAAGTTTGCTATGGGAACTTCCTTAGTGTCTTGCCTATGAATTTTAAAAGAGTTACAATATGTAAAATTATCTTATTTATAATTGAAAAACTATGGTTGTTTAATATGATTATGCGTTAAATATGGATATTTTATGAAATAATAATCTCAATCTATTAGTGAAGCATAATATATAAATACATTCATCCATTAATATAGAGGCATTTAAATGGCACAGTGCAGAACATGAATAAATGTAAAAATTTTGCCTCATTATTGCAAATAGAATAATTTATATTTACTTGAATATTTAATTTACCTGTGCATTAAAGCAACACTGAAGCAATAGTTGAACAATTGTGGGTTGAGATTAACACGAGCATAGGTACATGTTGATAAAAACTGTCGCAAATCATTTTCAGGAACACCTACGACAAAGTTTTGTAAATAGACAATTTTGTAAACAAAAATATAATTTAATAAATTATTGTATTGTTTTATTTTTTTAAGATGCACTTTAAATATGTAATAGGTATGAATTATTATGAAGAAAAAATTTATTATTTTATTGTCTTTGGGGGAGGCCTATGTCCAGCAGTGGACTTAAGTCCACCCATTTAAATGGGTTGATGATGATGATTATGAAGAAATGATTACTAATTTAAAAATAAATAGTGTTAACAAGTGGCGTTAAGGATTCGAGTTGCGAGAAAATGTAATAAATATACAAACCCATTAGTTCATCAATCACTTCGTCAGCCATGTCTTTGTGGGCTGGCAAGAATAGAGAAAAGTCAGAATTTTTCGGTAAGCGCTTAGCTTTCGTAAACTTGGGCACACGACGTAAGTTTTCCAAAGGGATAATATCTGATGCATTTTCTCCATACCGGTTGTTAATTTCAATGCCGTTGTTTTTATAGTCATCCGTCTAGATTATAGTATAGGTGAATATCTTAATAATATGTGTTATAAATATAAATAAAAAATAATTTGTTTGTTAATTATATATAGGTTTTATCTTTAAAATGAAGTGCAACAAACTTACAAATTTAAATCGATGGAAACCGCAAGTTATAATTAACTAAATTACTTACCAAAAACTGTTGGGAAATTTGGAAGATGGCGTTATTGTCTCCTTTTGGTGACACTAAAGGTTCATTAGGCCTATCGAAGAGCAAAGCCAGCCCCTTTACTGCTACGTTTGCCATTATAAGGCTAATTTTATTATAATTTTTATGGTTTATACACTTCACAGAAATCGTGAAGTGAGAATGTCGATGTTCAAATTGGTTCTCGGTTTTATAGCAAAATTCCATAGTATGGAGTGCAACTTAAATATCATTCCGAGTGCAAAACCACCAAGATAGATATCTTTTTTAAGTTATTATTTAATTTAATTTTACGTATCCTATAAATGTATTCTTCAGCACTTTATACTTTTCATCATATGATTTTTATTATTTTTCAATGAAAACGGCTATTGATGCTTGTCATAACTTCGAAGCCATCCGAAAATATATTTAAAAATTCATAGCGGCAATTAAATGATATTATTTTTTAACTACCCTCGAAAAAAATAAAAGGTACCTTTAGTAGTTACAGGACATTGTTTCTATCGATCTTAAGATTGTTTATACCTTTTTACTTGTTTGTACCTTTAAAACAATAAGAAACTAGTGATAATGTACATTTTATACAGTATAAAATTATAAAATAAAACAAGGAATACGATCAGACTTCATATATTTAGACTATTACTTTACTTGAATTAAAAAAATAATAATTTTTAATTAGACTGGCAGTCCCAATGTACATATATTAAATAGATTAAGAACACTTTCGTGGAATTACTTGGTATATTTGGCACGAAATTTTGTAAATAGTGCTGGGGATAATTCAATATCGATCACGCGCATATAATGTAGGTATATAAGTTTAATTTTACTAACAATGATAAAAGCAAACAAAATGTATAAAATAAATTTAAACATGAAAAGCGAAAAATTTATAATTTGCTTTTTCACTTATGATAATGGCACTATTAAAAATTATAACTTAGAGCAACTCATTATCCCTGATTTCTATAAAACACATCAGTTTTCATATTGAAATAGTAGCAGATACATATCAATATCAGCTGTTTTATTAAAGATTGTATTTTAAAATATAATACTTAAAACATTGTTTTTCATCCCAATTAGCAACAGTGTTTTTGTAACAATTAAACATTTTATATATAAAGTTTGATATTGGTTTTGTAAATTTGTAATGATAAACTGTATATTATTTCCTGTACCACAATTTCTGTAACCACATCCACAAGATAACAAATTAAAAGCACCCAATAAACAACAACATATTATTCTACTTAATGCAACTATTAACAGGCATTTTGTACATATGAACAATTATTTGTCTTTCTTCCAATATTATTTATCTGCTAGAAATTTGCAAACAGTATCTAGAAATTTTTCTGGCTTTTGGCTATGTACCCAATGTCCTGCACCTTCAATATATACTAATTCGGCTAGTGGAAAGTAGTCTTGAATTTCAGGTAAATCATTTTTTCTGCAAAATTTTTAATATTATTTATATTTAAAATTGTTTATATAAGATGTCAGACATCTTAGTAACACAATAAAATTAAAATTATGTGTAGTGATTATATTTACCCAATGTAATCAGAAACGGACCCGGCAATAAACAAAGTTGGTCCACAATATTGAAGACCCTTCAGTGTAGAAGGAAAGCTAGATATATGGTTTTGAAAGTTTTCTTTTAAAGCTGAAAGATTAACCCTCCAAGTATATGATCCTGTGTTTGTTTGAATCAAGTTTGTTATTAAATAATTTCTTAAGTTTACATCAGGTGAGATATTTTTCAATTGTTCATCTGCTAATTTTCTTGCTTTTGACATAGCAATACCACTTCTTATAGATACAGCAGCCATGGCATCAAAGAGATTCATCATACTAAAGATCTGTGGATTTGTTTTTACTGGAGATATATCAACCACAATCAAACTTGATACAAGATCTGACTGGAAATTCAATCAATTAATTAAGATTAATTCAAAGAAAATTGGGTTTATCTGCTATATAATTATACAAGTATTATACATATAAATGTTTTCTACATACTTCAATAACATGATAGTTACATTCAACTTACACAGAGTAAAGATAGGACCATCGCAGTATGTCCACCCATGCTATGCCCTAGAATCGAAACTTTAGATATCTCTAACTTTTTTAACAATTTAATTACATCATGAGCCATATGAATGTAAGTATGTTGTGAAGAATGCCTACTGTCACCATGATTACGAGCGTCCACACTTATTATCTTTCTTCCTGTTGATTTATGGATAGCTTTGCTCATACTATTCCAGTTATTTTTTGAACCCAATAATCCATGTAAGATCACAAGAGGTGGTCGCTTCGAAGTATCAGTATCCGTGCTCTCGTAGGAAGAATAAGCTAGTTCTACAGTTTCCGCATTGCTCGAATCAGATTTGAAACAACTAGAAGATGCCGAAAAAACGTTAGGGGCTATTCGAAATAAATTTTGAAGTCGAAACCTATTGAGTAACATTTTTGTATATTATAATTTGGAGGCTGGACGGTGACTAAGTATATTATGACTTTAATGCAACTGTCAATATACTATCCCCAAAAGTCAATGACATGGGTCGGATATTCGCGTAATGTCACAAGAAATGCAATTTTAATATTTTAACCCTGACCGAAGTCTTGACCCGTGAGTATTGTAAAGTAATTGACCACCAAGGAAAAAAACCTTAAACAAAACAAACTTTTATTAATTCTATTGATTTTATTTAAGAAATTCTACGACAATTTTCAAAAAAGTGCTAGGATCTTCTGCATGAACATTATGGCCTACGCCTTTTACATATGTTAGTTCAGCATTCGGAAAAAAACTCCTTATTCCACTTAAGTCGTCAGGCCTGAAAAATTTAGGTACTAGTTTGATAAGACATAACTAAAATCTATTAGTAAACGCTGGCTAATATTTAAATATCTATCTACTTTTAATTATCAGATAAGATTGTTATTTTTACCCCTATTTTAATTTTATTTAATTAATTAATTAATAGTATAAAGCCAGTTGACAAAGCTGAACCGGGAAGACGGAAGCATAGCATCGACTGGCCGAGGTTTCAGGCGAGATCGCGAGAGGACGTAATCACTACACAGCTTCTGAAAGTGGGTGGAATACTGGTACTCAAAGTCCTCCAGAGGGTCTTTGTTTGAGAGTCTTGTTCGAGGACAAAACGCCGGAGGCGTGGAACAGCGTGGGACGTCCACTCATAAGGTGGACAGATGACTTTATGCAGGTCGCCTCCGACAGGTATTCATGGAGGTCTAAGGGGGAGGCCTATGTCCAGCAGTGGACGTCTTACGGCTGAAATAATGATGTTGATGATATAGCCAATCGGAAGTCAAGCTTTGTTCAGAGGTCAAGAATTATTCAATAAATATTAATATAGGAAATGGTTATTTTTTTTCATAATTAATAAAAGTATATATTTTTTCTTAAATTTTTCCTTCCAATGGGTAGGTAAAGATTAATATTATTTAATTTATTAGAGTAACTTACGGGATATAATTAGATTTATCTCCACCAATAAACAATGTTTTACTGGCATACTGTTTTCCACCAAGATTTTTTGGAAAAGTAGCTATATCATTAAAATGTTTCTTTAATACGTCTACATTACATATCCATCCATACGATCCGTTTTTGAGGTGGCCAATATTCATGAGGATAAATCCACTGGATTCTGGTTTGACAAGACCTGATGAAGCCAGGTGATCCCTAGCTATACTTCTTGCTTTACTGATATTGTCGGCACCTTCAAAATTTATATTTTTCATTGCTTCTATCAATTTGGGAAAAAAATTGTTCAGTATACCAGCGGTTGAGACCGGAGATATATCAACAATGATCAAACTTTCTACTCTTGACGGCTGAAATAATTATAACAATATTTAATGAAATTGTATACAAAGATATCTACGTTAGATAATGAGAAACATAGGTATACCTAAAAAAATAACTAAAGTGGTTGAAATGAAAGTGTGTATGTAGATGTATATGAAGCTTATGACTGTTGCATATTTCCAATGACACATCATAATATATTATAGACAGGGTGTAGACCTGAAGAATTTCGTTACAATAATTGTCAAAATGCTAACTAAGGCTTGCCTGGCCAACATGAGTTGCCTAAAGAGGAAGTTTGACGATATTATTATTGACCTCAATTATAACAGCCGTTGATAAAACAAAAGTTCATGGATTGGATTACCTCGGTCAACGCCAATACCATACCAGTCCGGCCGCCCATGCTATGACCAATTATGTGCGAAGTTTTCAAGGACAACTTGCTTATGAGATGAGATATATCTGACGCTAACTCAAGATAGGTGTGCGAGGATGTATGCGGACTTTCTCCGTGATTCCTCATGTCTACCGTTATAACATTTTTACTCGTACTTTCATGAATTTTTTTAGACATACTCTCCCAATTCTTTCTCATTCCTAATAATCCGTGCATAACTATTATCGGTGCGACATTGTAAGTGTCGTTTCCATGAACTTTATACACCAACTCAACGGCCGATCTTGATTGAACATAATTGAAAAATAAACTTTTGTAGGCAAAAAAGGTAATTTTCGTTATAAATGACATTCCATGACGATTCTTTACGAGCTAAAGATTAATTCTTTTTGAAGTTTATGTCGTAAGCGGTTCCCATAGTTCACAGTATTTAAGATCTAGTCTATGATGAAATGAAAATGATACCATTGTGATATACTTTGAGTCTATTCTCTATTATATTTATATCCACGATAAGCTGTAGAGGCAATTTGCCAACAGCGTTTAATCATGTCAAAAAAAACTTAGCATCTAGGTTTAATATCTATACCTATATTTTATAGCTTTAACATTAATTTATTTCGATATTTTAGTGCAATCCAATAAAAATTAAACTTTTAAAAAAGTGAATTTGGAAGACAAAACCTCTTTAATTTTTTCAAATTATGCAATCGGAAAATGCGCCTATAATTAGTTTAATGTAAATTAAAACACTTTAAAAGTTTTCTTTTCAAAAATAGTACCAAGTTCCATAATGTAATACAAAAATTAAAAGCTCGAAATAAATATCAGTCGTTGTTTTTAAGAAAAGCTATAGCAACTTCTAAAAAGCTTTTCGGATCATCAGCGTACAAGCTGTGGCCCGTTTGTGGGATATAGGTAATTACTGCTTGTGGAAACATATCTCGTATAGCCGTCAAGTCGTCAGGGCTGTAACAACAATTGTATTATTTACTAAATTTAGTACCCACTGACGTCTCAGTTCGTCAAATTATAAGGCAATTTTCGTTCTTAGATAAGTTGGCTTAAAAATATTAGTCATGTGCTGATAGATCAGTTCTATATATAGAAAAACAACGCAGAATATATAATACTCAGTGTGAAACAGTACTTGTACTGTGTTTCGCAGAGTGAGTGAGGATATGTGAGGCCCTTAAAAATGCCGCTAAATGTGGCGCGGTTGTCCATGGGCGGCGCTGTTCTCTTACCATATAGGTGACCCACCTGCTCCGGTGTCGGCTATATTATAAAAAAAACTCGTGCTCTTTAGCAAAACTAATAAAGAATTGAAAATAGAAAAGTTGGCGTCATCAATACATGCCCATATTGATAGACCACATTTTATAAATTAGTGAATAAGGGAAACGATTTACTAACGGCAAATAATCAGACAACTGTCCGCCAAGGAACAGTGTGGGGCCAAAATATTTCTTGTTTCTTAAACGCGGGAAAGAAACAATGTGCTTGAATTCCTTTATCAGCACGTCCAGATTACAGGCCCAGCCTATGAATCCCGTGGACTTCATAGTTACGTTCGATTGAATAGCTCTTAGTAGTATTTCGTCACTAATTAAACCTTTAAGTTTCTTTTTTACTTCTCTCTGGGCATCCTTAACTTTTTTCTGCTCTTTAAAATTTATATCTTTCATTAATGTCATAATTTTTGGAAATTTCTCTTTTAGGTCCGTACAGGTTGACACTGGAGAAATGTCTACGACTAAAAGTCCGGAAATTTTTTCTGGCTGTAACAAGTGAAAAAAATTCAGCAAATTATGTTGATTAGGTACAAAGGTAGGTTTTCAATCGATTTCGACCTTAGATTTACAAATAATAATAAATATTAGCTTTAAAAATACATATCGAAATACTTTGTACCATGAAGCGAGAGGTATCGAGTTCGAATCCCTGTCCGGACAATTATAAATTATAATTTATACAGTTTTTGGAAGGGCTTGAAAATGGCCGAGCGAGTGTATTAATACTGTCGCATCCGTGGGTGAGCCATGCTGAAGCATATGCTGACGCACCAATTGGGCCGGCTCGTTCAAAGTAATACAACGGGCTCACAGAAAACTCAGCGTGAAACGCTACTTGTAATGTGTTTCGCAGATTCAGTGAGGATATCGGAGGTCCACCTTAAAAGAGCCGCTTAAACTGCGTAAAAAGCCGGCAACACAACCAATGCACGGTTGTTAATGGGCGGAGGTGTTCTGTTAGGTAACCATATAGGAGACCCACCTGTTCGTTGTCCACTATAGAATAATAAAAAAATATCGAAATCTGCTAAATCTTTGTCTTTGGGGAGAGTTCTCAATGTGGATGTTAAAAATGAGGATTATAGAAAAATAACATTTATTATCAGAAATAATAATTTTCTACCACCACTTTCATGTGTTAATATAGATTCTCACATTTGATAAGTTTCTTTTTTAAAATAGGATAAACCTAGTGTAAATCAGGTGGAAGAAAAGGATTTTTAGACGATGCTCTTGAATAATATCCTCGCATCGCGGCCAGATATTGTTATTAATTTAATAGTGTGTTTGTAGATAGTTGTTGCTGTCGTAAATCTACCGTTTTTTAAATCACTTTAGCTTAATTCTTATTTATGGCTTGTGTAAGCGCTTTCATATGATAATGTTACATATTATGCAAATGAATAAATAACACATTATATAAAATTGATATTATGTTTTTTACAACGAAACTAATACCAGAGAAAGCCACTACCATCGCGGAAAAGTGGTGTCTAATTATGACCGCGTTTCAATCCGGCGACCGTGATGTCTAGATCACTATCAGGCTTTTCTCTACGGTAGCGAGAATAAATTCATGTTTATTAATTAGATAAAATTTGTTACAAAACATACTTTCCCAAGTTGAATGAATGATTGAAATATGAACGAATGCAGATCGTTGTAGC
>DWCF01004431.1:0-16498 GCA_018230265.1 Delias oraia | reverse complement strand
GATTTAAAAGAAAGTCTTGTTAATTACACAATTTATAACTCAAAAACGGTTAAAGTAACTTGGTTAAAACTTGATGGGGAAGCAGCTCAGAGCCATGAGAAGGACATAAGCTAAATATAAAAATGGCAGGTAATGTTTTAGTGTATCTGTCAACCAGATGACTGTATCTTGTTCGATCCGTTATTTAATCGAATAGCTAGCACGTTCATTGAGTGACTATGTCGCACGTTGACTGAGCAAGCGTCACTCAACATCCAACTAGTTAGTGATTAGTAGCATAGCTCTTTGAACAGAGCGGACGTAAAATCAGCCCAGTGATTGTAATTTAGTTCGCTTTTTTCCAACTATGGCGTTACTAGTCACAAAAAAACCGGCAACACAATCAATGCGCGGACTGTGGCGTGGTTGTTCATGGGCGGTGGTGTTCTCTTACCACATTGGAGTACCATCTGCTGTCCGCTATACTATAAAAAAAATTTGGCGTCAAACAGCACGCACAGCTGATAGCACTGTGTTTTTTTGATTAATTATACTTTACAGTTATCTTTTGTGATTTTACAGTGATTTGGCTATTCCTATCCAAACCTAACTTAACACAAATATCTTTCGGTCCTATATCTTATTCAACAATTACGCTAAATGACGTTCAGTCAAGACGTTGAACATTACATTCAATAACTTGACGATTTTCCTATAGTCATTCAACTAAATATCGTTCCATTGATCAATATATATATATTATTATTCAATGAACGCGCTAGTCATTCGATCAAATAGCGGATTCAACCAGATGACTGCGACATATCTATTATTCGTGTTTAGTGGGACCATGGAATGCTAAGGGGTCATAATCACTTACGTCTTACTTACTAACATTATATTTGCACTAGACTATTTCAAAGTCAATCACTATTACGCTCTTAGTATCTTTGAACACTGATAATAAATCAACCGACAAAGCTTGCAAACATATTTGAATAAAAACGCGATTCTTTTACTAAAATGTCAAAACCTAACCACAATTTTATGATCTAGATGGCCTTTTCATTGTAACAGCAAATCGTCTCCAAAGGTCGCGCCCTTCCGACCAAATACCACGGCCTTTGAGCTGTCTATCCCCGAAGGAAAAAGCAATTAACAACGCATAACCAACCTTATAAAGAAAAAAAAATCATAGTAAAAAGGTTTTATTTTATTCAATAAAATAAAAATATTATTATAAGCACAGAGTAGCCTGTTTGGTCATGCGATGACTAAACTCTACATTAAATAATATCAAAATTAATATAAATTATTAATATTATTTAATAATAAAGTAAAATCTTCGACGCCTATAGACAACCGCGCGGCAATTTGCATTGATTGTGCTATCGGCACTGCTGTTATTGTAAATTCACTTTTAAATAACATTTTATTGATCTGTTTTTTTGTTTTCCGTTTGGTATTTAATCTTCAAATTACTAACACAGATTTAATTTTAAATTAATTTAATTTTTTTGAGGAATTTGAATTCGGGTATATGTTTACAGTAAGTAATACTGTAGAGTATCAAACATTGTATACATCATGTCCATTTGAAATACACATTAGTTTCCTTTACAGAAAGATTATGACCTAAATTATCATTCAATTTTATTAAACTTTATGGCAAATATTTAAGATTTGATGTTTTTTAATAAATAAAAACTTATAATTTATAAACTAGTTTGAATGCCTTAGTTTGAGTAGTAAGTTGTCTTACACCTTACAGAATTGTCAACTGAAAAATAAATAAAAAATTTAATAATCTTTCTATGTTTAATAGATATTTTCCTTATTAATCTTTGGCTAGATTAATTAAATCAATTACAATTAACATTGAAATGGACGAGGGTAACTTTAGTTTCACAAAATGGATGGCGTCCTCGAAATTTAAAATGCGTCCGTACCATAAATGACAGATTATACTCGCGGGAGAGATCGACTACTTATGTCAGCCCTACTCTTTGGTCTTAGTGACCCTTATAAGCCATTAATTATTCAAAAGGTTTGCTTTGTAATTTGCAATCCATAGTTTACTTAAACATTCTTCAGATAGAACTAAAATATCCATCAGATACAATAGGTCTCAAAATAAATGTCTAAAAAAAGAATCGAGTTTGAAATTTAAAAATATTATTAGTTATAACATAAATTTATCATAGATATATAAAAAAACCAACATCTTTCTGCTCAATGTTCTTTAAATTTTACCTCAAGACTCTATTTTTTTGTAATAGCAATTTATTTTCTTGAACTAGATAATAAGTAAATCAATAATAATACAATTTTAGTTATCTTAACCATAAAATATATTATGTCTAAGCATGTAATATGAAAACTTGATAGGCAAACGAGCTGTAATCACCAATTATAAGAAAGCTATGGAAACCCCGGCGCCTACTGTGCCGCAGTTGTGTTGCTGGCCTTTCAGGGTTAGACACGCTTTTTAAATGTCTCCATGTCGTATTGGTTCGGAAATACCTCTCCAAGCAACTGATTTTAACGCTCAATTGTGGCACACCAAACATTGATCCACCCCGATAAGACTAAGGCGCCCGACGCACTGGAGGCCGCTTTATGTATTACACGATCCGGATGATCAAATCACCCAAGCAAACAAAGAGGAGTTAGCCTTCATAGAGGATAAAAAGAAATCAGATGGTAAGGTTCAGTGCAGGGACCGTGTTAAAAACCGCCCCCACCGGAAACGAAGGCGAGGACCGCTTAATGTCGCAAAGCACACCCCAGTGAGCTTCGGACCGGCCGCTCAGGCGGCCTACGTTCCCGCGACGGTCCAAGCCGAGGTTCGTGTCTTGCAGAAGACGCCCTTGTACTAGTCACGGCACAAACCCAATTCTCGGCGCCCCAAAAGTCCGCGAGAAGCTGTGGAGGCCTCCAACATTTGTCATTTCTAAAAAAACCGAACCGTTGGATGATTCGGTTAAAGCTTTCTATTCCACCATAATCTATCATCAAAAAATAAGGAATTTTAATATTAAATCGTTTTACTCACCAAGATCAGCTTCAAAATTACAACGCTACAATACAAATAGAATTTTAAAAGCGCCTGTCATAAATTTCATAGCAAAGTCTAGTATAGTAAATTAGAATTTTGAGCTCTGGTAGAGAACAAAATTACTTAAACTATACATATATAGAATGCTTAACACTATAATATATGGATAGATCCCATTGTGTAAATTCGAAGTGATCCATCAAATTTTATTATTGAATTACAACCCCTATACCGCGACCCATCCTATTATTAAGTAATTATAATAACCTAGTGCGCTTTCTTTTGTTATTGCATCATATGCTCTCTCGCCATTTATCACTTTGTAATTGGTGACATTATTTGTAATTAGCCATATTTTTTTTATAAAAAGCGGTAGCAAATGAACACCACCAGAGATAAGATGTCCTCCGTCCATGCACCCAGTCTTGCAGAGCCGCGGGTGTGTTGCCTGCCTATAAGGGCTAGATATACTCTTTCTTCTTGCAAAAACAATACAGAACACTTAAAGTTTTTACCTTTGTTTGTAAATACCTGTTTAGTTGTCTCTTTTAAAATCCTATTTGTGTATAAGTTTAATAATCTCTTCAGTAGAAAATCGCTAAAAATAAGCCGATAATAAACTTATATCTCAAATCTACGCTCACATAGTGAATATGGCACTGAATGTTAGTGCAAACTTTTCGCGAAGTTTCACGAGGCGGGTTTCCGTTTCCTGCAATGTCAAATTTTTAAAGCGATAAAACGTGTATGTGTGATGTTTCACTATTGTGCCCACACGTGACACTGAAGGGGTTTCGAGTGTGCTTTTTCAATTTGCCGCCGCTAATATGGAACTAGACATGAAAAACTATGGAGAGCTTTCACTTTAAATATAAATGCATGCAATGAAATTCGCATGCGTCACGCACTTAAAAACTATTATAACTTTCATTATAAATCTGTTAAAATACTTTTATAAGTAAGCTACAGTTGTAGAATAGGCTTAATACTAATCTTGCCCGTTACCTGAAGCATATGCAGACGTACCTAATTGGGGCGGCTTGTCCAAAGTGAGACCAAATCACAGAATATCAGCATTTAGTTGTTTTGAATACTCAGCGTAACTAAACGTGGCTAAACTAAACGATACTTGTAATGTGTTTTGCAAAGTTAGTGACGTAAAAATGACTTAAGTGGCGTAAAAAGTCAGCAACACAACCAATGCGCGGACTGTGGCGCGTGTGTTTATGGGCGACAGTGTTCTCTTACCATATAAGAGACCCACCTGCTCCGTTGTTCGCTATACAATAATTTACTTGTAATATTTCGCTGAGTTAGTGCAGATATTATAGAATTTGAGATTATACCACTTTAGCGGCGTAAAAAGCAATACAGCCAATACGGAGATTGTTGTGTTGTTGTCCACGGGCAGCTTAATCTGTTAGCATAGAGAAGACCCGCATGCTCTGTTATTCGCTATACAATAAAAACGAGAAATAATTCATCATTTGCGCAAAACAAAACAGATCTCTATGGCTTTCCCTGCTCTCAGTCAAATCAAGTTCGTGTAATAGTGGGATATTTTTTCAATAGTCTGTACAAAAACCTCCACGACCAGAGTGCATCGGAAATGAAACGAAGCATGTGTTGATTGAATCCCTCCGATTTTCTGGCGTGAAAAAAAATGTGCCACAGATAAAGAGAAGCTCGTCATACGTGGTTCGAATTTTGAATTTGTATTTTCCAATATAGATAACATAAACACACCTGTTCTTTATTGTAGGATTGAATGAGGTTATACTGTGTTAGGGGGAAAAAATAAATTAATAATATGTACACAATTTTATATGTAAGTATTTACAAAGGACATTTATGACGTTGAATATATAAAAGAAAATATTATGAAATAATAATAATACAATTATGTAAATTTAAAACATAAAATATAATAAATGTATAAAATATAGGTTTATTATGGCAGAAAATTACTAAATTATGACTAGACATATTCAAAAATAATTTTATATAGAAACATAAGTCTCACAATTCGTAACACAACTCCATAATTAGGTTAAAATCACGTTTTCTTTGTTAATTTAGATTGGAAAAGTAATATAAACCAAACTTTAATGAGAAATTAGCGAAAAATTGAAATCGCAAAGCGTAAACGAAAAATTAAAAAGTCTCGCCGGAAACAGCTCGGTGGCCATTTTTCATTTGAAACATAACGACCTTAATTACCAAATGCAAAATTTTAACAGACCCAATGTTTATTATTTATTAGTCTCTAATTTTTTAGATTTATATTCATGCAGTTGAACTCACAGATAGAAAATAAAATTTTAAAATTAGCGATTTTTACTAGGTATGTACTCATCTTAAAAAAAACTGTATAGACGCTAGACTTACTAAAGAAGCAATAATTGCCTAAGAATCTGGCTACCTATTGTTATATTGAATTAAAATTCGCTCTACATCTTGCTATAGGGACAAAAAGATAATACAAATTTTAAAATGTACACTACTTATTTTTCATATAAATTGTTAAATATTTATTTATGTTGGTAAATTATGATGTCTTCAAGCTATTTCGCTTTTGTTTCAGCAATTTCCGCAGCACTTAGTGTAAAAAGTGAAGGCGTTCTGCAACCCTATTTCGAAATATCACTTTAGTAATGGATGTCACGGGCTCCAAGTACTCTAGAAAGCAATGGAAACCTCGCTGCCACGGATAGTTAAGTATCTCTTTCAGTAAACAGACTTCAACTGTATTACAGTTACATAGAGTTCATTTCTCTTCAGCATACATATGCAAAAATGACTAGATGCAACATCCGCGAGAGAGCAACACATTAGCGACATCTCTCGACGGGAGTGAGAAAATTGCGCTGAAATTAAAATGTTGAGTTCGCGCCTCCACACTTGTAACAAAATATTGACAGCACTGGCAGATTAAAAATAATTCGTAGGCACACGCTGCGAGTTCCATTCCATAGACATAGAGTATAGACTATCCGTGGGTTCTGATTTTATTCTAATAAGTTGTTTTATATTGTATCAGATATTGTTTTCAGTTTTTTTCATTAAAATTATAAAATGTATAATATAATATAGTAGTAATCATATTTATAGCTTCTTCGATAATTATTATTATAAGCAATAATATTTTGGTAATATGTATCTATTTTATCTATGGTCATGACCCGTGGAGGGCGTTGATCGATAAAATAGAAAAAAAATTAGTTATCGTTGAGAAATTGAATATATATGAACCAGAACTTTCGTTAAAGGAATATTTTGGTAACTGTCTTGCCAATTCTGTCTTTAGGCGCCATCACAACAATGATAGCGTCATATTTTATAATATTGAAAATAGTGGTTTTTTTTTTTAAATTTCATGTGTGAAATTGATCGATTTTAATTATAAATTGCTCGGCAATAATCAGAATTATACGCAAGTTATAATTCAGTGGTAATATTAAAATATCAAGCAGAGTTGGAAAAATGTTTCTTGTGAAGTAGTGAAAGATCTAGAACCAAGAAATGTATAACATTTTTTAAAACCTTGCATCTCCGCTGGAGTGCCACTAAAGTGCGTTTTGACCTTAAAAAACAAAATACTGACTGTGTTTTTGACTATAAATTATAAATTTAGTCATATAAGACTCTCTTATAACTAGAGATTAATTTAAATTATATATTCAAAAGGATTTTATTCTAAAATTTTAATAAATGTGTAAAAAGTTTTTATTGAGCTTTCGGAATTGCAAATTAGAATGCAAGTCAGACATGCATAGAACAAAGCATATGAATATTAATTAAGGCTTTTTAGACACACAAAATTAATTTTTCGAAGACAAATTATCTTGTCTATGAATGGCGCTACGAGAAATATCTTTATATTTACTTAGTAATTACTAATTAAGTACGACGATAAATAGAATAAGCTGATAATTCAGCAATAAAATAATAATTATACTCATTAAGCATTTCAATCAACACATCACGTCCTACGTTTTGTAACCCTATCTTAATCCTATCTTAATAATTTCACTGTGAAGTTAGCCATAAGTGTGTACCGAGTACTATGTTCAGGTCATACAAGATTGGCGGTTCTAATTTACCTTTAATGACAAACGTGCATAACTTATAATACTTAATTAATCAAGGCGTTATAGCTGATTCATTCGCTAAGAGGTAATTTAATTCATTTAGGTACCTATTGTGATTTCTACGCAGTTACTGCAAATCGTTATAATAATGATTGTAAATATTATTTACCAAAATAAAGCCAAAGATCTTTTTAAATTTGGCTATGATTGCTTGAATTATAAGTTAAATAATAAGTTTAATTTGAAAAAAGTCGACATTTGTTAAATTCACAATTCAAGCGTAATATACAATTAAATTAAATCAAGATCGAAGCGGGTGGGCGTCTTTGGGGGAGGCCTATGTCCAGCAGTGGACTTGAATGGGCTGATGAAGAAGAAGAAGATTATTAAATCTGCTAACATAATATTCTTGCCCCTTAGATGGTTTTAAAGATATGTTTTAGGTAATAAATATTTATAATACTAATAATAAAGATAAGACGTAAGACCCACCTTTTAAGTCGTAATTTAAAAATATATATATGTACATATATATTTAGAAATACATTGTTAACATACAAATTAAATGAGATATAATAATTAATAACTCCATTATTTCCTCTCTTACGTATAATATTTTTTTTAAATAAAACAATAAAATAATTGATATGATTTATTGAGTTAAACCTACATTTAGCTGTCAAGATTGATAATACTAATATTTTATTCTTTTTCTTTGCATTTATCATTTTCGTGAACAACCTGTGGCTTGAATTCCAATTCGAGTACTCTACTCAGACTCCTTACATACATATCAAGACGTTGAGTCATATAATAACAGCGACGGTCTCTGATCTGTCGGTTCAGGTTCAAATCCATCACGGAAATCAATAGCCCATCCCTGTTACGAGATAAACCCGGACACCTGACTCCATCAGGCGCTGTAAAGTAGCTTGAACCATAGAACAGCCCGATATCCTTATGTGCTGGCTTTCCATCAGCTGACGTAAACTCATTAGGAAACTCCTCATACCCAACTCTGTTAATAGCGGCCGTGTAATAGCAGTTTGTTATAGCCGCGTTCCTGGCTTCAATATTCCACATATATTCACTCCCAGCATCAGCAGCTATCGTCGCTGATGGATTGAAGACAATCTCAGCACCGTTCTGACCAAACATCATCCAGTTAAGTACGTGATGACGGCCGAAACAAATGTTAACAGCAATTTTTCCATACCGTGTCGCGAAAACTGGATGCCCGGTATTCCCTTCCATATAGTAGTTTGACTCGTTGAAATCGCCAACACGGGGAATGTGGTTCTTTCGTTGTTTGCCAATCACATTGCCAGTGTCGCTTATAACGACAGCAGTGTTCCAGAGGATGTCGGCGTGTTTCTCGTCTCTCTCAAGAATAGATGATACAATTACCATGGAGTATTTTATCGCCAATTCGCGAAGGAAACGTGTCGTTGGCCCTTCTTCGGCTGATTCAGCGAACTCGCACCATGGCTGCTTCTCACGCGTGCAGAACGCAAATGGCATGTTCCATAGCTCTTGGAAACATATAATATTCACACCTTCTTGACCAGCGACATCGATGATTTTCTTGACTTTTGCAAATATTGCGTTCTTTTGCTCATTAATTGGACGATCGGTGGGTATTGCTATGGAATGCTGGATGACTCCTACCTTGACAATTCTAGATGCTCTGGTGTGTTCTTTTTTGGCTGGAAATGCGTAGGCGGCAATTTCAAAATCGTTTTCCTTTGCAGCTGCGACGGAGGAGTCTTTTAACGGCACCTCATGGTTGTTCTTTCGCCCGTAGTAAATTCTGTTGAATTCGTCCAAGTCGCGGCCGGTGAGGTTGTTCTCAATAATTGATTCAAGACTCTTTGTTTCTCCGTCCATGATAACAGCGACCGGTTTTGTATGTGAAGGTATTGAGACTAGATTTTCTCGATCGATCGCGGCTTTAAATAGATCCAGTGGCTGTGGTAGTTTGTGTGTGGTGCATTTAATGAGATGGACGAAGTTTATCACCATGGGTGGCGCGATTATAGCGCTATGACCTCAACCCCTAAGATATCTCTAAAACAATAACAGAAAACAAATATTCGTTTCTCATTATCGAAATTCTATTACGAAATTACAGATCATATTAACAATGGCTCGTTAATTTGTTTAATTGTAATGAAAAATTATATCACTATATTTTTAAACTTAGTTACAGTAAAATTATTTGTGAGTTGTCTTTATGTACTTATGCATATAATTTTTATAGAAAAGCAAACAATGGAGCTTGTGGGTCGCCTATATGGTAAGAGATCGCCGCTGCCCATGGTCAGCTGTGCCACAGTCCACACGACGCGACATGACAACATATGTCGGCTTTTTATGCGGCATAAGTGGAATTTTTATATCCTTCCGATATCCTCATTCACTGATACCGTTACAGTATATATACACAGATACCGTTTCACGCTGAGTATTCTGTATAAATAAAATTATAATTTTCCGGACTCGAAGACGTATCATACGTCTAGCTTTATGATAGACTTATAAAACCACTTAGCTACGATGCTCTCGAAAAGAGATCCAGAGATTATCCATTACAAATAAACAAACAATTTTGCCTCCTTTTTATATTAGTTATTTTAGTTCATTTATCCTTAATATTGTCTATGGTTAATACCTAATATTATCTATGTAATAGCTATTGTTATGTTGATAAATAATGTAGTTATCCATGTACCTAACTAGAATTAATTGTTACCTATTTACAATAGTATATTATAATATAAGCAAAAAACTACCCACTAGTATAAACACTTATATTGGATGCAGTCTACGTGATCAGGTTTTAACAAGATTCCAAACCGCATAAAACATTCTAACAGCAATTCTAAACAAGTTACCAATTAATTAAGTACACGGCGATTTATAAATAGACATCAAGTTTACGTAGCAAATATGTAACGCTTATCACAAAACTTCAGATACGTTTGTACATTTAAGTAATATGGATCGCTCTTTGGACGAAATATTAAAAGAGAAATTATCTGGTGACAGTTTAAAGGAATTTTATAGAATATATTATGGATGTGAACATAACAAGCTGGTACTAAGAGAATCAACTAAAAGAGCAAGTGAATTAAACAGTTTTGTAGTAGCTGGATACTTAGTTAATGCGGCCAAAGAAGAACTTAGAGAACCGAGAATTGTACGACTCGGTTTGATACAACATTCAATTGTTTTATCAACTGATAAGCCAATCAGTGAACAAAGGCAAGCTATATTTGATAAAGTGAGGAAAATAATTGAGGTTGCTGCATCAGAAGGAGTACGTATTTTATGCCTACAGGAAACTTGGTCCATGCCATTCTTCTTATGCACCAGGGAAAAAGAAAAATGGTCTGGTTTCGCAGAATCAGCCAAGGATGGTGCAAGTTCAAGATTTTTGAGTGAACTTGCGAAAAAGTATGAAATGGTCATTGTATCTCCGATTTTAGAAATCGATGAAAACGGTGTCTGGTGGAATACAGCTGTGGTAATAAACGAAGAAGGAAAATATTTGGGAAAACATCGCAAGAATCATTTACCGAGTGTTGGCAGTTTCAACGAAACGAGCTACTATTCGCCTGGCAACACAGGCCATCCAGTTTTCGATACAAAATATGGGAAAATTGCTGTAAACATTTGCTATGGTCGACATCATGCACTGAATTGGTTGATGTTTGGTTTAAATGGTGCTGAAATAGTTTTTAATCCTTCTGCGACTATTTCTGAATTTGGAGAGTCTTTTTGGGGAATAGAAGCCAGGAATGCAGCCGTAGCCAATGGGTTCTTTACGTGTAGCATAAATAGAGTTGGCACCGAAGAATTTACTGTAGATGAAAAGAAAATATCTAGATTTTATTATGGATCTAGCTATGTAACTGCTCCGAATGGGCACAGAACACCAATGTTATCAAAATTTGAGGATGGATTACTTATAACTGACGTTGATTTAAACCTATGTAGACAAGTCAAGGATCAATGGGGATTTCAAATGACATCTCGTTTAGAAATGTATGCTGAAGAATTAAAATAACTGGCGGCGCTAAAACAACAGAGTCACGGCTCGACCCAAAAGTCCGCAAGAAGCTGTGAAGGCCTTATGCCAACAGCTTTATTGATTTAAAACAAAAAGAGCTAAGATAAAAAGTAATAAATTTTTAATAGAATAAAGAAGTAAAATGTATTTCATTTATAATTCAATATTTATTAATTTCATTAATATTTTTCTTAAATACAAATATATATTTATTATTATTATTATAATACAACGTTAGCTAATTGACTGCCATAATTACTGAATGTAATTCTGAAGGTCGCAGTGATTTAGATCACTAATAAAATAATTATTTAAATAAACCGTTTGTTAACAATATACAAAAAAATTTAAAATTATTATAAAATGCTGCATTTTAGCAATATTTCGTTTTAGTAAATCTAATATTTTCTCGGAATATTGTACTTAATTTATTCTCTATCTATAATCTATATAGTGACTAAATAAATCTCTAGTCTATCTGTGTTCTGGTGTAATCTGTTTCTATATCTTATCTGTGATATTGGAGGATGATATGTCAAATTTCATTTTTAATAATCATAGGATTTTGAAAATAAAACATTCGTGAATTTAATAAAATAACTCAACGTATATTATACAATTCGAAATTAGATTCAATAAAATACATCAATAATGGTAAGTACGAACTAAAAACATTAATCGTAATATTAATTGATTTGTGTGTGGTTATAACTTTTTATTTTTCTTACTGGATATTTTCACAATCACTAATTTAAACTATTTCTTTACCTGTTAATAAAACATGATATTAATATCTGATGGTTTCAGTCGATCTTAGCTTACAATGGTGGTGCTGTGGTCGCTATGAAAGGACAGAACTGCGTCGCTATTGCAACAGACAAGAGATACGGCATTCAAGCGCAAACCGTTTCCACCAACTTCCCTAAAGTATTCCAAATGGGGCAAACGCTTTTTGTTGGATTGCCAGGCCTTGCTACAGATACGCAGACAGTTTTTCAAAGGCTTAAGTTTAGGTTTATATTTTTATAATATTAACTTTGACTAAGAATTCAGTATTTGGGATATGATTAAAGTTTAATATTTGTTTCACAGAATAAACCTATATGAACTGAAAGAGAACAGAAAGATGAAGCCTAAGACATTCTCTGCAATGCTTTCAAATCTCTTATATGAAAAGAGATTTGGACCATACTTTATTGAGCCTGTAATTGCAGGCCTAGATCCTTACACTAATGAACCCTATGTCTGCAATATGGATCTGGTATGTAGCTCATTAGGTTAAATAAGTAGACACATGTCCATACTTAATTATTAATTTCTATTAGTAAAAAAACAATTCAAAATTATGTACTATGCCACCAGGCTTCTAATGAAAAAGGTCACCCATCACCACCAAGTTCATACATTACCCTATTTACCAAAATCAATTATACAAAAAACTAAAAATATACTAGTGGTTAATGACATACATAAAACAATGCTTTTTCATGTCTTCAGTTCAATGTTAATTTTCAGTAACTCAAACTGATATCTCTTAGTAAATGATATCAGTTAACCAGGACTAGTTAGTAACTTCAATCATTGAGCCATTTGTTTAGTCCTAAATCTTTTGTGTTCATGTAAATGTGACTAATAATAATTTGTATTTGTAGATTGGTTGTCCTAATGAGCCAGAAGACTTTGTAGTGTCAGGAACATGTTCAGAACAACTGTATGGAATGTGTGAAGCTTTGTGGGAACCCAACTTGAAGCCAGATGAATTATTTGAAACTATCTCACAGGTATCCTTTCATGTTAAATTCAAGTGTGTGCATTCATCTGTGCCCAATTTGTATTAGTAATTTTTATGTGCATGCATACCTTAAGTTGGACTTGCGAGTATAATCCTAAATGCATGATTAATTATTTCATATAAAATCATTAATAATGTGACAGATCACAAGTTTTATATTCATATAAATCTTCATAATAATATAATTGTGTTAAAATTGTAAACTTTTGATTATTTTATACTTATGTTTTAAAAAAATTCCAGGCTCTGGTGAATGCAGCTGATCGTGATGCAATCTCTGGTTGGGGTGCAGTCGTGTACATTGTTGAAAAGGATAAAATCACAGAAAAACATGTAAAAACAAGGATGGACTAATTTTATGGTGTTTGTAATAAAAATTTTGAATTAATTGTTTTCATATTATTTACTTATTTTTCTTACATAATCTAGACTTAACATAATCTATATATAATTAATCAATGTACATATGTGAGTAGATTTTATGAAGGTTTTAAATAAAACACAGATTGCAGAAACTTTATAAACTGAATGTTAAAAAAATTAAAACTTTAATTTTCATATATTGTCTTTACAAGATGAGACTAGAGGATAAACATTACAATAATTAAATAGTAGCAAAGCTATTTTATAAACTTCTATCCAGACACCTTCCTCTTTACATACTTTAAAATCAAATAAAAATCAATATTAAAAAATTGTAGACCAATACAATATTCAGCTCTATGCTATATTTTTAAATTAACATATACTAAAGACACCAGCAATGAATTGCACATTAAATACATACATTGCTTTATTAATTTTGGAAATACTTTTACGCCATAGCCGAATGTGGCGCGAAATAGATACAAATTTGAATCTGTTTAACAGAATATTTTTTCTACAGGTAAGTAGATTTATTTTTATGGTATAGCAAACAATGAAACAGGTGGGTCTCCTATATGGAAAGAGAACACCGCCGCCCATTGACAACCGAGCGACACTCAGAGCATTGGTTGTGCTGCCGGCTTTTTACGCCACTTAAACGGCATTTTAAGCGCCTCCGATATCCTCACTCGCTCAGCGAAACAGTAGAAGCACTGCTGAGTATTCTATGATGTGATTAATTTATGAGATTACTAACATTTGACTTAAAAATTTATCATGAATATACTATTAAACGATACACATTCAGACAAAAAAAATAAAATAAAAAAAAGCATAGAGCTGAATCAGAAACTCGAAAATTTAAAGTAGTTCATTTTGCCATTAAACCTTTTCTACAAAAATTCCCAACTTAACAACCCAATGTATTCATGAAAAAAGGTCAGCTATATAGGAAATTCTATTTATTTCGAGAGCTGTCACAATTTTATACAGGAAAACGTGAATTGAATATTAATACTAACATCAATACCTCAAAAGTATGAAATAACAAAAGCCATAATACTTGACAATTTTCTCTACATTATATATTCAAAATCATTTAGACCATAACAATCCAAGTCCTCCCATTAGAATAATAAATAACAAAATCTTACATTAATTTCGACTACACTAGAGAAGAACTAAGCTAATAATATTGGCAAAGTTACAATTTATAGCGTTTCATAATAATCGTACATACAAATTTCAATTTACACAAATTTCCATACAACCATGGTACCACAAAACACAGTAACACTTATCTTACAATAAAAGTCGTCAACACAACAGTCGTAACTCCATGTTTCACAGTACCACACCATCAATTCCCGCCCATAACACGAAATTTCAAGATACTTTAACAATTATAAATTTCTCAGCTTCTACCCTATAGCGGAACATTTATAAAAGCGAACGAGTTAGGAAAATATTGCAAATGTGCTTAGATCAAGTGTGTCAAAATCGAGACGCAAACCATATCTGCACGCGAGTACTTTTAAGTTGAGCTTTTAAAAAGCAACGTTCAGTTGGAAAATTGTAACTCAATAAATAACCGCTGTGGTTATTTATTCATTTACAATAATATATTACAATTTCATATTATATAATTCATTCTCTATCTTCGAGAAACACTTATTGGAAACAATTTTGCTGCAAATATACATCTTATAACCGCAAGAAAATATATTTGAATCAATATCCATATTTATTATATATTTTAAAAAATGAACAAATAAATTTAAACACGCTCTGTAGCAGAAAGCAATTATAGCTTATAGCACAATTTCAATTTGTTTGAAGAAATCTGTATAAATTAAAGCCAATCATGAAGAGACTTATAAGCGGTACCCATTTGTTGCGTTATCATGTGAGCATATCATTGTTATAAAACTCGTGTTACCATATGGCACTTCCGATAATCCAAATATTTTGAGACAAACCGGTTTTTACCGGTAAAACATCGAGACACGTATATCGTAAGTAAATTTTTTTTTGAAACAATTTATAACTTCTGCTTTGCAATTTTTTGCAATTTTCAAAATTGCCTAATATATTTCTTCCAAAAAGTAGTTTTCACCTGAATATGACTTAGAAGTTATAAATTATCGACTCGCTTTCAATCGACACTACACTAAGCCATATTATCATTCTTAAGACAAACCCAGTTTACAGAAGATATTTGGTTGGAAAAGATCGCATCATACCTCTTTTAGTGCTCATTCAGTTAACCTACACCCTGATAACTCCATTACAACCCCGAACTTAACTAAAAACTAGTATAAACTTAATATTTAAAGGAAAATATCTAATACAACAATATGTAGCTGCCGTCATAGATTTTACATAAGAAACAAGTACAAATCATAGAGAATTAGAAAGAAAGTAGAACATTAATATTTGTAAAAGTAGCAAGAGATTAAAACCGATAAGCGAAATGCACAAGACAAGTTTCATTTGGATCTAAAACTTTATTACTTTTTATTATTAACTTTAATGGAGTATGCTAGAAAAAAATCTACAATATTCCAATTCTAAATCCATCAAACCTACTGTCAAAAGTTGATTTCATTTATTCAACAATATCTTTTGGTAATGGATTCAAGCGAACTTGTAGAAATTACAAAAAAAATTACAATTGTTATTGAGAATGTAAGAAAACTATTTTCTACATATAATTTTGAAAAAATACTTAGATTGACAGCTTACAGAACGTATGTGACGTTTTGAAATAACAAACGCTTGACAGTAGGACAGTGTGTGAAATACAGGAATAGAAGTTATAATATTGCATGTATTATATTAAGCATGGTAAATATCATTCGAAAGCCAGTCGGCACTAAAAGAGGCACAACTCACAATTTAATTGCCTTCAATGGCCTTAGCGACAAACTCAATGAACCGTTTCCCATATTGTTCTGGGTCACATGTAGAAATACCATCAACATTACTGCCATATTTGACCGTTTTCGCCGCTTTTGCTGCCTGAAATTGATAAAAAACAAATTAATAAAAAAAATTGCAATATATGTATATTATATTTATTTGATATGCAAGATTATTTATTATACTTTCTATAAATTTAACTTTATATAAAACAGCTT
>DWCF01004430.1:0-16499 GCA_018230265.1 Delias oraia | reverse complement strand
GACTATTGACTATTGACTATTGACTATCGAAGAAAACGTATGTTCTACGGTGTTATTGATATACTGCGTATAAAATTTGAGTGATGTTTCTTTCATTGAATAGCTACTGTTTTGATGTTTAATTCAGACACTAAAATTAACAATGGCAAACGATTATAAAAATCTTCCATAATGTTTATTAAAGCGAAATGTATTGTTCGGAAAGGTGATTTTTCACAACTATTGTTATGTCTACAGATAACAAAAGTTCTTATTTTTTTCAATAACAAACGTAAATTTCACTGCTTTATTTATTTAGATATAGTAAAACTGTTTTGGTTCAATAAAAATTAATGTACTGAGCATCTTGCGATGCCATACTTCCATTTACCTACTACGAACAAATTCTAAAGAGTTAAATTCAGTTTCGTTTTTTAATAGGTACTAATTATCAATCAACTACTATTATTATTACTTTAATTCCACTATATCAATCTACCATTACTTATTTATAATAAGAACTTATAATAACTTCACATAGTACCTACGAAAATACATAAGAATACATAATTACTACTATTATTAATAATATATAAGAAAATATAAAACCTGTTTGCAATAAATGCAATTATCTTATTTATTAATTTTATTTATTTTTTATTAAAAAATCTTATAAATATGTATATGTTGCATAGGTAACAATTGCTTACTTCGATTAGTATTTAAAATAAGATAAAACATATATGATTATTCGACGAAGGTTTTATTGCAAAAAAGGTTAAACTTGGAAGCGTTTGCACACTCAAAATGTAAATTTAGTAAATAACAGATTTAATAAATAAAAATATTGTAATACATATATGACTATGCTTAATTATTTAAACTTTAATCATTACTTTAGTATATTTCTATTTAAAGTGTTAAAAATTATACGTAGGTACTTAAAAGTTCAAATAAAAATTTAGTTTGTTCATACTTCATAAGTCGAAATGAACTGACTTAAAAAAGTTTTAATAAATGTTGTTAATTTCTGAAAGTTTTATTTGAACATTAGTGTGCTAAACGAAATTAAAAACTTGAATTAAAAAAAATGTCGGTAGTACCAATTTTATGTAAGTACACCCTTAACTTCATTTAACCTCTAAAACTCTAAAAATAGCTATTAAAACAAAATAAACAAAAATGCGACCTATGCATACTTCAAAGAAAAGGTAAAATAATTAAATAATGTTACTGAGATTAGTTAACGGCTAATGATGGTTAAATAAGGTTTTTTATCTCACAAATGATGAGATCAACAAATAATATATAATGTATGGGTAATGTTAATAAAAACATTATATTTAATTAGTAATTGTTAAATTGAGAAACTTAAAAATATATCGTACGTTGCGTTCAGAACACTCAATATTATGTCAGTATTTAATTAGATAATATAATGTTTAAAATCTCGCAAAACAATTAATTAATCCGATAATTCCACATTAAAAAGCAGATTTATTTTTCTTACCTTATATTTCATGTTTATTTTTATTTAACACTGATAGAAAAAACAATTAAATTAGACTTAATAGGTGGAATTTTGTTAAAAAATAAAGATTCATTCAAACTCGATAGAACTTTTGGCGGCAGCGTCAACAGCCGCGCACGCGTACCCCGTAGCAGAGCGACAATGGCTGCATTTCAGTCGCCGCGATGCTTTTCCTTCCTCGCCGTGTGGTGCGACGACCCGCGATTGACATCCCGACTTCGTTCAGTCGGAAAATTGTGAGTTATGTTTAAATTTACGCTACCTTCAAAAAATTTAAATACCTTCGTATACATACGTATATATTAATAAGTTTTTTTGTAGAAGAAATCACAGAATGCTTAGCATAAGGTACTTCCAGGTACTTACACTGTGTTTGCCTTTGATATATTTGAGTCGTCACTCAAATATATCAAAGGCCCTTGAAATTATACAGCTTAAGCCGCGTAAAATGAGAAAACGAGACTATCAAAAATGATTTAAATAATACTGACAGAGAATGCTTCATACAAATAAAATTTCATGTTTTTGAAAAAAGTTTAATAAAATTATTATAAAAAATATTATAGATAAATTAAAATATACAATTAGACATAACAATTTTTTTAAAATACTCTCTTTTTTTATTGTATAACGGAGCTGGTGGGTCTCTTACATATATGGTAAGAGAACACCGCCGCACATGGACAACCGCGCCACAGTTAACGCATTGATTGTGTTGCCGGATTTTACGCCACTTAAGCGGCATTTTTAAGAACCTTCAATATCCTCACTCATTCATAGAAACATAGTCAAAGCACCGTTTCAAGTACGACTACCACTTCACGCTGAGTTCTGTGAGCCCGTGGTATCGCTTCGGAAGAGCCGGCCCAATGAGTTCGTCTGCAAATGCTTCAGCATGGCTCTCCCACGGGTAAGACACGATAATAATAATACATTGCATTCTCTCACTCTCTTATATCCCAGCTAACTACAAGAAATACACATACGCGTTACTCTGCTAGCCTACTCGTTTCTAGTTTCTACATAGTTCTACTTGTTAATTGTTCAACGTTTCAGGTCGGAATCTGCCTTAAACCATATAACTTACCGGTTACTTAATAACCTCCGGTAATGCCATTCGCTCAGAAAAACACTACAAAAACTGTTTCTCGTTGGTATTCTAGACGAACTGACCCACTAAGTGGGTCACCATATGCTTTATATGATTCGTAAGAGATATTTGAGGTTTTTTGAGTAAAACTTTTCGAGGACCTTGCACACATAGGGGAATATCAGGAACTTGGGAGAAGAACCATCGTTTTCTATAGAATATTTATTTCATAGTATCTAATATTTAGTCAAGGCCTATCTATCTCACGGGTTCCCTGTGTTAATATATATTGTGTATAGTGAAATCTGATTAGGTAAAATATATTTACGTTACCTTGTTCTCTGTAATATATGTCTAAGGTAATTATGGAAACAAAAAAAAGGCAATTAAAATATCCCGTAGTGACGTATATTATTAATAGTTATAGATGAAATAACTTATCTGTAATACAAGTGATATTTTTTCAATATTACTAGAGTTTTAAGAAAGAATATAAAAATTTAATAAACATTGTCAAATTATATTGATATGTGTTTTCTTTATTTCAATTAATTACTAGAGAATACATTTCATCCAAGTCATTTCCGGAAAGCCAGCGCCACTTAGTGGCGTTCAATGAAATTGGTACGCGCGCGCAGTGAGAACGGCAAGCATAGAATCAGTCTTCAGTCTTCGTTCAGCGAGTAACACGCGGGTTCAAAACCATACCATCCCGCGACCCGTATTCTTTATTTTCACTACCCATCCACGACACCCACTATGCAGTGCAGTGTACAGCTGTTGATGAGGCCATCATCCGACATACGTATATTCAAATAAAATATTGACTGAGGCTTGATTCTAACATTGCCGACTCCATAGTCGCATATTTGACCCAAATAGTTCCCTCGGTTACTGGAATCCCAGACTTTGAACATAATACGCTTTTTACTGTTGGATCTTCTGCTGACCTCTACCCTTGATGGATCTGTCTATGCTTCTTTTTTATTTGGAGAAGTTGGAGCCACAATAAACCAAAAAGGACTCCTCTTACTGGGCGTCATAGTATCCAAATTATTATTTTTCTGTCTTGTATAAAAAAATACAAAAAAATCATTAGTTACAAAATAGTGTCTCATTTCTGCTAAAATATGTCGATATATCGGTTAAATACTTCAATGTTTCTTAAATTAATTAAGTTTATCTATTAAAATAACGATTATGTATGTCGATTATCGAAGCATTTTAAACTCGATGTTTCACGAATACTTGAATCGGGATAACTAATGACATATGATTTAATAATGTGTCACTGTTCTTTCAGTAATGTGATGCAAGGTTTAAATATTTTCAATTTGTTATTTTGATTTTGGGCTTATATCAATTTATTTTGAAGATTCTTTACTACTATTTTGTCTATAATTTCAATTTATATATATACCTTTAACCTTAATTAGTGTTTATGAAATGGATCTGAATAATCCAAAAAATGCTTCAGAAGGCATTGCTGTAAGTTTGTTTCGTACATTATTCCTATAGTACCTTCTCGACTACACATATAAATGTCAAATGTAAATAAATTTTATAGATTTTGAAATCATTATCATGGTAAATGAAATCATTAACTGACCATGACATGAATGCAAATTAGTCTTATCCCTCCAATTGTTTAAAAATGTTGATGAAGCTAACTACTCTTCAACAACATAATTCATGTGATAAAGATTAATATAAGTATATAAAGTATTGAATACCAAACTCTTTAAAATATCTACTTGTTGAGCCTAAAAAGTATTTTGATATATAAAGTTGTTCCAAAATATTCTAGCCTATAGGTATAACAGCATTAAATGAAATAGTTCTCAACAACCAGCCAGAATCCAGATATGAATGCCCAGTGTGTCTTAATTGGTTAAGAGACCCAGTAATAACAACATGTGGTCATAAATTCTGTAAAAGCTGCATCACTTCTTGGTTACAGTAAGAGCTATTTTGTTCCATTTTTAAAATCATTGTTAATATTTATAATACTACCAATAATAAAATAATAGTATGAACTTCTGATGTAGTTATAAATCATAAACAAGGTTGACCATTACATTAGTCATTATAAAAAATGTATCTTAGTAAAATGTATTTTGATTTAACAATCATTAGGCTCCTTCTCTTTCTACAGAAACAGTGGGCATTGTCCCATTGACAATATAAATCTTAGCATGAAAGTGGACATATTCCCTGATAACTACACCAAAAGGGAGATACAGGAACAGAGGATGTCATGTCCATTTACAGCTAAAGGTGTGTTCAATTATTTCAAAAACGTAATAGTTGATCAAATACGGTGTATGATGAAAAATGTTAAGCTCCTCAAATAATTAAATGTTTCTACATATTATAACATATTTAAATTTATTCAATACAACTTGCTTAAAATTTCAGGATGTAAAATAAAAGTGACCCCATTAGATTTAGATGCACATATATCAACATGTGAATACAATCAGCCAGAATCCTCCATGCACCAAGATGTCAAGATTCCTTGTTCTTTTAGTGTATTAGGTTGTAAAGAGGTTTGGGACAATCAGGAAGCTGTCAATAATCATTTGCACAATGATATACTGAGTCATATGAATGTAAGTAATTTTTAATTCATTCTTTCTTATTTTGAGTTTTATTTATAGATAATGTCAAAGAAAGTTTTTTAAGAAAGTTTTGGGGAAATATTTCAAGACTATCGTGACTTCTTCAATTAAATAATAAATATTTTCTTAGATTGAAATGCACCTATTATAGAATATTCCCATTCATGATTTCATAATAGGTTAATTGAATTGTGCTAACAAGAATCTAGCAAAGTAAATTATTAATGAAATATAAAAACTGTAATTTTCAGCTCCTGATGAATGCCTATTCAAAAATTAAAATAGATAATGACCTCTCAAATACTAGTATGGACGCCAAGGAGCAAGAAGCTCTTCTTTGGGAGGCACCGGATAAAAATGGCAATCAAAACGCCACATCACTTTCCTGTGATACTAGTGCCCTCATTAGGTAACAAAATTTATTGAATAAATGCCAATGGAACTATTGAAAAAATTTTAAAATTGTATCTCACACTATTTATTAAATTTGTAATTTGATTTTAGAGCTCTCTATGAAAGAGTAGTAGTACTAGAACAAAGAAACAGAGAACAGGACATAGTTATAGCAAATATTTCCAAACAACTCTCAGCTTTTGCTGTGGCAAAGATGAAACAAAATAATGATATGTTACTCCGATATTGTAATGGCAATTATATATGGAAAGTGGATAATTTCAAAGCAAGATTGGATGCAATGCTCAACGATCAAAATACAATGTTGTATAGCCCTGGATTTTATTCATCTCCAAATGGGTACAGGTGAGCAATGAGTTGAAACTTGACCTTCAATGGAGATATTAAAGGTTTAGTTGTGAGTAAGCACGTTATATTTCCTTTTTCACAGATTCTGTGTTCGTATGAATATTTCCCCATTAAACCCTCTCTTCTTTGCTCTTCACGTACATCTCATGAAAACGGAAAACGACGACTACCTCGACTGGCCATTCACTGGCCGTATATCATTCAGCATGATCAATCAGTATAATCCACAATACACCCAAAGAGACACAATGATATCAAATTCAACGTTAATTGCCTTCAATAGGCCATCCTCAGAGATATGTGTGAGAGGTTTCGGTTATAACGAGTACGCCATTGTTAAGGACGTCGTTGGAAACGGATTTACTAAGAATGATATGCTCGTTATAAAAGTTAGTATAAGGAGTGTATGACACGAGAAATAACTCGAACAGTTTTTAATGTATACTCTATAATAACAATGACATCAGTTAAATAACATAATTAAGTTACAAATAATAATATTTGGTATGGCCTGTGGAGATATTGTATATATTATGGTGTAATATTATTTAATTTTATACATCTAATACGTAAAACCTTATAATATTTCATATATCCGTCCACTGTCCACATTACTTAGACATTCCAAAAAGTATTTTTATATTATAATTAATTATATTACTTAAGTTTTGTTAAATATTTAATAAATACTCGAAGTATAAGTGCTAATATTACATTATCCATATTTTTAAAGATTTATTTTTTTATCTGTTTTATTTAGAATCGTAATGAAAATATTTTAAATATTATATTATTCTCTTCGATCTTGATATTTTAATGTTAGAAAAATATACTTGTGGTAAACATTTTGTTTTGACACTTTTTTTTATATAAAAAAGCGATAGAATTTGTTATGCACAATAATAATAATGACCAATAAGAAAATGTTAAAAAATGATTGTTTTTTTTATTAGATATAAATGTGATGTAGATGGATAAATAGGCATAAAGGTTCTTATTTCTAGAAGTAATGATTTGTCGAATCCAAAGTAATTCTAAGTTTGTTTAAAACAATGTCTTACAAGAAAAATAGCACGTCCTGGTCAAATGCTCGTATAGAACTAACTTTCACCCTCAGGCCAACTGACCCTCAGCACTCGTCCCTTTTTCCCACTCTTCCTACTTACTCTAGTATTTCTCCAAAATCATACTTGCGTACCATAGTACATACTTTCGTTCTCATTCTTTCTCTCTCGCACTCATACACTCTAAATATCGTATACAGCTAGACTTAAATACTACCTGACGGCCCACGCTTTTGGCGTCTTCTCTTTTTATTTTTGATATTACAGAGATGAAAGGAGCTAAAAAAAAAAAGAGTCCATTGAAATTAAAATAGTATTAACTACAAATGAGGAACTACGAAATAAACTCACGAAGTGTTATTTAAAAAGGTAAAAAAACTGCCAATTTCTTCGTATAATTGTATTAAACGCTACAAAACTAGGTATCCTCATTACAAATTGTTAAAATAGGAATTTTACTTAAACATTTAAATATTTACTTAACTTACTTCTATCACATTTGCCCATCACAATTCAACCGATACTTTGCAAAATTTAATTTTGTGCTTCCATAATGTTATTTGATTTTGCCAAATAGTACGTTTATCTTTATGTAGTTAGTAGTTACACTACACATTGTAACACTTAATATGGCAACATAGATCTAAATAGCATTTCTTATTCTATTAGGCATTAGTTCCTGGATGCGATAACTAGGGAATAGAAAAGCATAGTTGCTGTTAATCACGTCAAGAATAAATTGAGCAACATTATTTTTGTTTTTTTAATGCGTAACCATCTAATGAATAAACATTTTACATAATTGTTCTGTTCACATTTCATGAAGTAATTTTTTACTGACACTATATATTTAATTGCATATTTAATACGGCCGAAAATAAGCGTGGTATTTTCAATATTTTACACATTTTACCAATAATGAATGACCTGTCTTCATATTTTATTTGGACTAAGATGGAAATACATACCACCGTGTTCTGAGAAAACGCATCCAGATAACAAATCCTTTACAGTACATTTTAATTGACTGTTCGAACAGGAAGACGAAATGAAATAACAAAGGCCAAACTCGTATATCATCAAACATCAAAAAACTTAACACTAATGGATCCATGTTTCTGGAATGTTGCTGCAGATTTGGAAACTCTTTTTCTTTTATCACAGTTGGGGTAAAAAATGCTCCAATAATTAAACCATTCACACATTTTACACAAAACAGATCTCAGTAAATAGGCCACCATAATCAATTATTTTTCGTATCTAAAACCGAATAAGATTACATCTTCCATGTGTATAAAAATACATGAAACATTCATTAAATACACGAATATGACTTAATATTATTTATGTTATATTAAATACTAATTTATTATTTGATAGCGATAGATACAAATTAGAAAAGATGTGATAGAAAATTTTATTACTTTTAATAACATATTTCAGTATCAAAATTAACATCTATAAAAATAATGAAACGGCTATCTATATATGAAATGAATGCATATAATTAATAGAAAAAACAGCACAAATAACACTGTTTAATTTGGTAATAGCTAATAAATCTGACAGTACAGTAATTGCGGGTACCTTACAAATGTGAAAGAAATGCAAATATCTAAAGTATTCTAGGATCAAAATTGATGTTATCAATAGATGTCAAAAAATCTTATAAACTATTATAATTGTCACCAGAATACAGCTAATGTGTGTTGATATAAGCAATTGAAAATATTTTTTTACACATTTGTTATACACACTGAATATAGGACTAGAGAGAAACTCGCAACATGGCGCAAACGAAACCCGTACCCCCATTTCAGTTTCAAATTAATCTTATTAGCCTTGAACGAAATAACTCGCAGCTCTGCACAGTATTTTTGAGATCATTGTTTATGTTTTTGATGAAAACAAGACTAAACGCCCATCTGAACATACGTTAAACCTATGGCGTTTTCTCTTCGGGCCATGTTATATTTAGTCATTTATATCCAGCGTGTACAACACAAACCTCAGAGGGAACTGCTAGAGTCGCCTGGGAAGTGCATTAGGTTATCGCCACTACAGCTAGGGGTTGGCGAAGATGGCGGATCGAGGGACGCCCGGGAAGCCGAGCTGAAGCTACTCGAGCTGAGTTCTTCGGGTTCTGCTTCGAAGCGGCTTATAACTGGAAGGAAACCTCTTTAATTATAGATTAGGACTACCAATTGTGATATCAACTACCTACTGCTTTTTTATCAACCAGTTTAATGAAAAAATATTATTTATTTTGATTGATATTTTACTTAAATTAATAATAAATAAAAAACGTAAATCGTTTTTGAATACTCATTTTATTTTTAGTTAATTTCGACACACTTTTGCCAAATCACACAATATTTAGCTGAAATTTAAAAGTTATGTTACGTCAAACATTTTATAATACGCAGTTTTCAACATAATGCTATATAAGCGATAATATTGATTCGAAGTTACATTTCTTCGACATTACAATTCTTTGACAGTAAAATGACTATTTTCGTGGTTAAAATTACGTTATCGAATAAAAAGGAAGGTCCTAATTAGGAAAAACTTGTCGCAATTCAACTACAACATTTTGATAAAAATCTACCATCAATTACATTGCACAATGTTAATTTACTGTACAGCTAACCGGTAGAATCTCATTAAAGGAATAAATACTAAACAGTAGTTATGCCAATACATACAGGTACTCAATTGGAGGTACTTAATAGCCAAGCCTCTACTTTTCACGAGGACTAACTTAAACTACATTAAAGTAATTGTCATGAACATATGAGAAAATATATTTTGTTATTTTTTTTAAAAACCTTAAGCGCACTAAATTGAATAGATATTATTATGGTAAGTTAAGTTTCGCGACACGATTTTTTTATTCATAGTCTACAATTACCAGCTAATATAAATTATGTATAAATGAATGACTAAAATAAAATAGAATAAAAGAACGACGGCTTGATACAATTATGTTAAATAAATTTACTGTCGCGCACATGTACTTGAGATTTCATATATTCTTTTTCAAGATAAACCTTTATCTGTTCAAGACGAACAAACGTATGTTTCTATACTAAAAATAAAATTTTACACCTAAACATAATATTCTAAAATATTATCAATTAATTATCGAATTAAAATATGTTGATATTTTATTTAGTTTAATTTTTTATTGTACACGAGACATATTCTTTTAGTTTCTTAAACAATTTTTTAAGTTAGCTGCATTGTTTTCCAACGAAAACTTAATTATGAATTTAAATATTAATAACTTTTTTTTATCTAATGGCTTTATTTGTCGAAGTTTGTCTATTCAACAAAATATAGTGCACATTTAATTTAATCCATTTTTTAAAACGAAAATATTTTCAAAATATCTTTAATTTGGTAAACTAATATGATATAATTACGCGTGGTAAGTTATTCAACATGATACCTATTACGTCATAGTTGTATAAACTAGCTGAAATCATAATACTGAGGTATCATAGCACAAATTCAAATAATACAAAATAAATAACTAAATTTTCTAAACATTGTAAAAATATATATAAAAATAATTCATTAAAACATAACAACTTTATCGCAAAATAACGATAAAATGTGTTTTATCTATTTATTTAAAATTCTTACTAATAAATATATTAAAATGTTGTATAAATACATATTAAATAATTGATAATTATAGTCCTAATTATTTATCCTAATGATAGTTGTAGCCCTGTCTGTATATTTCTTGTGAAATGTAACTTATACGTAAAACTATTACAGAAGTATTTCAATAGCTATACTTTACGGACGCGGATGAGTTTCACGGAAACTTTATTGATATTTTTTTATTTTTTTCCCACATTTTTTTATTTTTATACGTTTTTGAGTCGATATTAAATCCTAAAACTACTTGAAGTATATTTAACTAGTTTAATTGTGAACGGAGAATAGCTGATTACTTTACGTAAGATCAAAGCGAATTTACTAGCTATAAGAGCAATCTACAACAGAAGATGTTACTTCTTCCTTCTGCGTGATTTTTTTGATTTTGCCTGTTTTGGAGAGAGGATGGTAACATTCGAGACGCCGGCATTTTTATCTTCTTTGTCACTATCGGTTGAAAGCACCGGGGAAGTACCGTCTTCGTCAGAAGACTTTTCTAAATCTTTGACATCATCATCAGCTTGTACCTCTTGTGAAGTAATTTTTTCAGTTTCAAGAACGCTAAAACCCTTTTCTTTTCTCGCTGGAACCTTCTCTACATCAATCAAATTGAACGAAGTAGATTCATCATTTTTCTTATTTTCTTTTAACGATGAAAGTATATCGTCAATGTTAATTTTACAAATCGGACTCGTATTTTTATCAGTCACGTCGAGAAGACTATCCTTCATCACGTCCAGTTTAAAGTCGTCCAGTCCAAAGTCCAGCGATTCTAATGGTGGAAAGTCTTGAGAAACTGCGTGGTGTTCGTCAACGAAATTCAGTTCAGATGGGGCGTCACATTCAGCAACCATAATGTCTGTTCTTTTGCATAATTTGGCCAATTTTAGCTGTAGGACATTATTTGAAATTTGTTTATCGTCCACATCATTTTGGTCTGAAGTTAAAACATTGGCATTATTCTTAGTCTCGTTAACTTTTTGAGCAGCTATAGTACTCCACGATTTGGTAGCTTTTTCAACGTTTATGTCTTGAATTCTTTTTTCAGATAACTGTAGTGATTTTTTGCGCATTTTAGTGCCTTGTGTTATTTGAATTTCCGGAAAATCATCAGTTACATAATCGATGACATACACTTCTTTTTCAACTTCTTGTTTTTCAACTAACTTTCTTCTTTCGAGGATTGGAGACGGAGTTTTACTTTTTGGCGACTTTGATTTTTCTTTTAAATTAAGTGTTGCCGATACAGGAGATTCGATAGTAGAATCAATATACGTAGTCGCTTTAGAATTTTGTTTGATAAAGTTTGCCGTTGTAAAATGCGTCTCTGAAAAGCTTTCACTTTTATCTTTTTTATATGTTTTCAATTTAGATTTCGTAGTAAAATTGTCAGATAGTCTCATAATTTCGTCGGAGTTATTTGTTTTACGTTCAGGGGTAAAACTTTTGGATGTTCGCGTTTTTCTAGAATGAGAGGAATCAAACTCTTCAAATATTGTTGATATCGAAACTAATTCACCACTGGAAGGCTGTTGCTTATCATCAATCGCATGTATTTCCACAAAACTATCATCGTCTTCTTTACTAGACTGTTGTTCTTCCAGCATTTTCTTAGCTTTGCGGCCCTTTTTATTTTTAATCTTCACATCTCCGGGTTTTTCTAAAATTACAGAATGGCTAGATGTATCGACGGTTTCTTTATTTGGTTCATTTAAAAGCATCCATGCTTGCTCTTCAGTTTTGATCTCTGGATCAAAACCGTCGACTATTTCAGATTCGTTTCGTTTAACAACGGTAATTATTTTAGAAACGCTTTCTTTAACAGGAACCGATGACGATTCTTGCTCAACAGAAATTTTATCTGATACATTTTTATATTTTGATACTGATTCAGATTTAGCTTTATTATAAATATGTATGTCTTTAACACATTCAGAAGACGTTAATTTGTCAGAAGGTTTTGTTCTAGATTTACTTTTAGAAGGCAATGTTTCCTGTGATAAGTTATTTTTAGATACATTTTGTAATTTACTTTCTGTCAATCGTTTATCGTTATCACTAGCGTTAGTTACTTTATCATTAAATAATTTTGAGGTGGGAGATTTCTTAACTCTAGATCGAAAAGTCGGCTGAATATCATCCGACAGTCGATTCACTTTTGGCAGTAATATATTTACAGTTTCACTATCCAACTCGATTGGTTTCGAGTTCCTTTCACACATACTTTCATCCTTTCCACCGTTCAAACTATCGAGATCTTTTTGAGTAGGTTTATTCAACATTATATCTACAGGTACGTCAATATCGCGCGAGCATTGATCTTTAGTAGATCCGTCGAGTATGGGATCGTTCGATGAACTCGATTGCCGCTCCTGTTTCGTCTTCCAGGCCGGCTCCGGGGTGAGTTGTACCGGGATGACAACATCCGTTTTGAGCGGAACAGATTCCTCATCTGGTGAGACGCCAAGTGGAGAAATTGTTTCTACTGGGATCGTGGTCGTTACAGGCAAGGGTTTGACAAGCATGCTAGGAAGTGGAGCGGCAGGAGCTCGCACCACGGGTCTAAAGGTAGCTTCGTCGTCGTTTGCGCGGGTGTAGTCGTCGGGGTCGATAGGCTCAGGCGTAGTGGTTATGGGTGGCGCCACTACTGTACCCAAGGGATCCACCGCGCGCACCACTCCAGGGCTGCGTCTCACTTCCCGCTCCCGGCCGCTCTCAGTGGGCGCTAACCCTACGCGAAACCGAAGGCAACCATTAGAAATCGTTATTTTGTGCTACGCTTGAAGGACTTACAGAAAGCATGGTTAATAAGAAAGCCAAGAGAGGGTGTTACGGTGCCTTTGGCTTCGGTATAGGGTTTTAGAGGTCATGTTCATCAATAGCGTAGACCGATTTCTATTAATGCACGTTAATTTCTCTTCGGTAACCCCTCCACTTGAATCACTTCACAGTAGTGCACTTTTCACCATTAAGTATCGAATGGTTAAATAAGGTTATCAATGTTCGAAATAAATATGATTGATATATAAATGATGAATTAAAGAAATTAAACGTCAGGAATTGAAAGGTGTTTAATCCCGACTCGGTTTATAACACTTTTATATCTAACATATATGAAAAATATTTAATTAACTATTCGCCACAAGACCGAACATATATTACTAATTATGCTAATAATCTACTAAATAAATTATATAAAACAATAAACATAGCTACGTTTATCTTTATTTAAGGCAGTGCAATATTTTTACAAAAGCCCACGACGCGACTGCTCTCAATAAAAAATATGTGCTAAAGTTACATATCACAACAGTTTTCAGCTTGTGAAAGTCAGCGAAATATTGAACGGCTGATAATTAGTAGACTAGTTAGGAGTTCATGATTTTAAAGCAGTGAATGAAGGACTACAGGATTTTACATGAACTGTGCATTTAAAATCCATTCTAGACTTTTCTTTAAGGCAAAAATACATACCGTGATCTTCTTTCATGGCCTCAGCAAGGTCCTCCTTAAGCTGCACATCACATACAGAAGTTCTTCCTCCATCGGCCAGCAGTGACTTGCGACGGAAACTGTCTGACGGCGAATGCTCCAAAGAACCTGAAACATTTGTACGATTGTAAATTTTCTACATAGAATCAATTAATTACAAAAAGGCATCTCCTATATAGATAATATATTTTTAACTCGCTCGAAGAGTTAAATTTGTGAATGTATTATAATAAAACATTTAAAATTCTCACTGGCTGAGCCAGACTCGATGAGGACAGGGACGATGGGCCGCACGCCGGGCATGTTCACGGGATTGGACCGAGCCGCACCAGCGCACACACTTGTGTCAACTTCTACGGCCTCCGCTTCCGATAGGGAGGAGTTGGAACTGGAAAAATAATATATGAAATGAAATATTTTTATTCATCATAAACAAGAATGCAGCTCGTTGAACGTCAGTCTACCACCGACTACTAGCTTAGCCCACTGAGAAGAACCGGCGAAATAAACTCAGTGGGTGTTATTTTTTTGCTTCCGTAAGATACTTAAAATACTTATATTAAAAAATAAGGTCTGTGAATGCCTGTCAAGAACACCTTATTCCCAAGGCGTGACATAATTTACTAAATTATTACCATTATAGTATGCTTTATCACACCAATGTCCCTTATATCATCTACGATTAGCATTTCATAATTTGTTGTTAAGAAATGAATGATATCTTTAGTTGAGTTTGTAGATGCCTAGATAGGTAGCTACCCACTGGATTGCGCATGCACCCTCGTCAATCATTTTGTCACTTTCAAATGGAGACAATGACTGGCTTTATTTTTTTTAAGCTAAGTAATATTATAACGTAATATTGTTAATTTAGTAAAAGAAATTAACTATTAAAATAATTTATAGTGAGATGAGTGTGAATTGAGTGATAACAATAAAATTTTATTGTAAAAATTATATTAATAGTTTAATATAAAAAATTAAAATATAAAATTTATTTTTTCTATTCACAGAGAAATATATTATATTTATTTTCACATAAAAGAAAATGAGTATCTTATATATTGACGAATATTATTTTTATAAAAAAGTCTATAAAATAACGTCATATTATTTTCAAAAATAAAACTTAATTGAATATTTATAACCTACAGTATCCGACTTACGTACCTTTTTAAAATTATATTTTGGCTAATTTACTCAATTTATAATATATTATTATTGAAAATTACGAATATATTTTATAATTACAGTGGAAACTTGAAAATTTAACCTCGTTTAATCCAAATCCTCATTAAGTCGAAAAAATACTATTACCTTCCGCTTAACCTCTAAATACGCGGTATCTCCAATTAATTAGACGTATTTCGAACAAAATGTTTTTGTATTTCCATACTTAATTGTAGTTGTAAGACCGGCTGTTTTGCCTAACTCAACATTATTGCGCCTATTTTGCGACGGAAAACTGGTGGTATAATTTATGCCAGCCAAAAATATTCTTATAAACCGCACTTTTATAGTCAGTTTTAGAAAATAAATCCGAAATTCTTGTTAATTCGAAAATGAATATCGAAATTAGAAGTAATGAGTTCCCACTGTAGTTTTTTTATAGTATAGCGGACAATGGAGCAGGTGGGTCTCCTATGTGGTAATAGAAAACCGCCGCCCATGGACAACCGCACCAGTTCCCAAATTGGTTGTGTTGCCGGCTTTTATATGGCATTTAAGCGGCACTTTTAAGGGCCTCTCACTCACTCAGCGAAACACAGTACAAGTACCGTTTAACGCTGAGCCGTTTCACGTTTTCTATGAGCCGTGGTATCACTTCCGACGAGCCGGCCCAATTGGTGCGTCCACATATGCTTCAGCATGGCTCTCCCTCAGGTGTAGTAAATTTGTATTTCATGTAACATACCCGCAATTGTAGGTCTTAAAGACGAATTGCGGTCCCATCCAGAGCCGTCTATGAGGGCCAGCGTGCGTCACAATCTCCACTTGGGACAGCCAGCGTTCTTCTTCACTCATGCACATGTCCGCGCATCGCTGTAAGATATTTTTCAGATTCATTAGCTAATACCGCGACTATGTCACTCGGAGAAATATACATCAATACTATAGCCTATGAACAATTGCTTAAAAGTAATCTAGTCGTCATTGATAAGGTCTGTAGACATAATATGTAAAAACCTCGGATTAATTAACCACATCTAGCTACCCCGTGTGGCTACCGGGTCAGAATAGTACCACTCCTAGTCTTCCTTATGGGATGTCGTAAGAGGCGACTAAAGGAT
>DWCF01004429.1:0-16502 GCA_018230265.1 Delias oraia | reverse complement strand
CGAAACACAGTACAAGTACCGTTTCACGTTGAGTATTCTGTGAGGCCGTGGTATCACTTCGGACGAGCCGGCCCAATTAGTGCGTCCACATATGCTTCAGCATGGCTCTCCCACGAGTGGAATTATTTTATTTCAATTCGTTTGGTACTGGTAATTACTGAATTTTCAAAACACAGTATATTTACACTTAAAATTACCTACATTCTAACTTATTTCAATGAATCAACATTACTGCAAGAGATCAATTCAAATATTTCGGTGTAAGTATTTGTACAAACCAAACCACATTGAAACAGAAGTCTCAGAATCAAATTCCGTGAAAGATCTTCTAGTACCTGTCTATAGAGAAAATGATCACAGAAACAGCTCCAAGTCATCTTTGTATGTGTGGTACTTCGTTAAGATTTGGTAAGTGCAAATTGCCACACCACTTTAAAAATTAAAACAGTCTTACCGATTTTCTCAGTCAATATTATACAATGTGGACAATACATAAAAAAAATTAATATTTTCAAAAACAAACAATCAGAACAACATAAAATCTAGATAAGTATCGCCAGTTCTCAACTATAAAATTGCTGAAAAAAACAAAAAAATAATGGCTAAGGTTTATTTGAGAAAAAACCTCAACAATTTTATAGCAAGTGCCTCGCTTTTCAATGACAATAACTTGTCCAAAAGTAACGTGTTTAAGCAAACATGCAAAATGGCTTCAGTTCAGATTGAAAATCGCATGTTTCAATAACTTTTGAAGACAATAACATCATTATCTTGGTATATATGGTAAGTCTGAAGCTTGAACGAATGGATCGCGTATCAGACACCTATTGGCTTTCTGTATCACTTAAGATAAACTTCAATTCGTCTTCCGTTTCGATTTTATAATCTGAAGTGGTTGATACAATATCCGTATCGGAAAGATATTCAGATTCTTCTGTATCCTCTTCTAACTTTCTCTTCTGAAAGAAAAAGTTTTGGTAAACATAAAAATTAATACACAAGATGGTTACGTATGGGCGGTTATTTTGAGAGCCTCGCGGCTAAGTGGTTCAATAAGTTAGAAGTATGAAGCGTGAGGTATCGGGTTCGAATCCCGGCCCGGACAATTATAGACGATAATTGTATGCCGTATCACAAGTCACTTAGCGCCGGTTTTTTAAGGTATAGCGGACAACGGAGCAGGTGGGTCTCCTATAGGGTAAGAGAACACCGCCGCCCATCACCAACAGCGCCACAGTCCGCGCTTTGGTTGTGTTGTAGGCTTTTTGCGCCGTTTAAGCGGCATTTTTAAGGGCTTACTATAAAAAAACCCACTAAAACACGCCGTAGAAATGAGTCCGGTGAGTAAATTTTCTTATAATAGCAAAAAATATTATCATTTACTGTCAGATAATATATTATAACTTACTTTTGCTTTCTGAATTACTCCAGTCTCTTGTAAACGTTTCTTGTGCGTTTTGGCTATTACTTCACTGATAACCACATTTTGATTTGACATCTGAAAATGTTCATCGTTATTTCAGCTTCATCGTCATCATCATAATTTCAGCCGTGAGACGTCCACTGCTGGATATAGGCCTCCCCCTTGTACTTCCATGAATACCTGTCGGAGGCGACGTGCATCCAGCGTTTTCCGGCGACCTTTATAAGGTCGTCTGTCCACCTTGTGGGTGGACGTCCCACGCTGCGTTTGCCGGTCCGTGGTTTCCACTCTAACACTTTTCGGCCCCATTGGCCATCCGCTCTACGTGCGATGTGGCCTGCCAATTGCCGCTTCAGCTTGCTAACTCGGCGGGCTATGTCGGTAACTCTAGTTCGTCTACGGATCTCCTCATTTCTGATTTGATCACGTAGCGAAACTCCGAGCATAGCCCTTTCCAAAGCTCGCTGAGCGACTCTGAGCTTTGAGATGAGGCCGGTGGTGAGAGACCACGGCTCTGCACCGTAAGTCATTACTGGTAACACATATTGATTATTATTATTATTTCAGCTTACGGGTAAGTGACCTACGTATTCCTAAATTTATTTTGTTGTAAACTAGTTTAAAATAAATAAATAATAATGTATATTAATTTAAATTAAAACCTATATTCGAATCTCTCGGCAACCGCTGGATCCATATCGCTCAAGATCGTAATAGGTGGGCGTCTTTGGGGGAGGCCTATGTCCAGCAGTGGACTTGATAGGCTGATGATGATGATTAAATTTGGTTTTTTCATACACGAATAATATGCGCTACTGTTGTGTTGCCGAATTTTTTACGCCATATAACTGAGGTGACATACGGTAAACACTATACGGTACTATTTCACGCTGGTTGGTGGGGTTATTATAAAAAATATACTTACAAAATGAGTATTTAGGTTGCCAGTTTCAAATTTATTTAAAGATTTAACATCTTTAAAATTTTCTATCACTTCCCATTGTATTTCGAGTCCTTCCGGTACGATCACGTTTCTTGAAAACACGCTAAGTGAACAAAAAAAAAACTTCAACTGATAATTAAATTTAAATTAAATGTCGTTCCAACAAGAATCCACAAAATATATATAATATTCATTTAATCAAAAAATTTGGGAAACAGAAACAGCCTAGTTAGCTTAGATTGGATGGATGTGACAGTATTACGACACTCCTCCGGTCCTCCCAAAGATTCGAACCCGATACATCTCACTTCATGGCAGACTTATAAAATCACGAAGATCTAAGAAGTTCTAGTTAAGTTTAACAAACATAAAAACATCACACACTTACACGTTAATATTTTGGAAGGCCACGTGCTTATCCATAAATTCCGAGAATTTAAATCCAGGAAACTCGAAACTGATTCGACCATGGATATCTATTTTCCCCGGAATCCAACCGAGAGAGGTTATATTTTTTGCTTGTATCCACACGTCTCTAACATTATCAGTCTCTTCATCTGAAATGACAAGAACTTCGTCCTCATCGAGCTTGGAATTATGATGCGATGGGTGCGTTAGGAAGTTTTCTATATCTCTATCTATTTCCGATGCCTCTCTACTCGGCTCAGGCAACCATTGTTCTAATAGTCGTTTATTGATTTCTTCGGGTTTTAATATACTCATTCCACCTACAGTTTGTTTCGATTTCGCAGAGGACGTCTCAGTCTGAACAGGCTTCACTCGAGGCGCAATTAAGGCTACGGATTTCAGCAACGGGTTTTTCTCTGCTACAAATGTCGGTCGACTTTGAATAGGGTTTGAAAGACATACTTTTGATATGATTGTTAGTTGTGAGCTTTTATTTGAATTCGCAAATTTTGGGTAAACACAGTAAAATCCATCGGATTTGCGAATTTTTATCGGCTTCAAAGGCTTGGTTACTGAGAGCTTTTTGCTCTGTTCATCTGGATTAGTTGTATTTGTGCTCGATTTAACTGATTCAAGAGGTGATTGAACTGAAACACATTCCTTCTCTTTATTGCGTTGAACGGATGCAATTTCTTTTTCAAGCGGAATCATTTCTTGAAATTGAATGTTAGGAGGTATAAAGGATAATGGTTCCTCCATCAATTTTGATATGTTCTCATTTTTAACTGTTATCCAAGTTCCTCTCGATATCACTGTAGGATCCATTGGTTTATTTGCCTTAACGATTTCAATACCGAGCGGGTCACCAGCCTCATAAGGACCAACAACGACAACGCGATCTTCAATAGGAATTGCGTAGATACCAAAGTGTAATTCCTTACATGAACTGTTCTTTTGGCAATACAATTTGACTGTTCTGTTCGACTTTTGAGATACATTGATTGCTTGAATTATACTATCATGCTGTACGAAGAAGCCTCTTTTGTAGAAATGCAACTCATAGAAGTCATTTTCAACAAGCATTAAATACCATTTTGTTGTGTCATATTCGATGTCAATTGGATTATTTTGAATTGAAGAATCATCGTCATATTTGACCTTGACCGGCGAATCATCATCACTTGTTACCAATGTGGGATTAATGTTTTCTACGTCTATGGAAATGCTGTCCGATATAATTTCTTCAGGTTCATCATCTGAAAAACCATAACATACCTTAAATTGCCTCTCATTTAATTCCAAGGGATCATTTTCATTACATTTCAAAGAGCATTCAGTATCGTCTTCTTCAATTCGATTATTTATTTTTTTTACTACGCCATATAACAACCAGTAATAACAAAAACCACGCAATATCCAAAAAGTATCTTTCCTTTCAGTAAAGTTGGTCATAAGATTCTGGACCTCGTTGGGGTAGCTCTCGATATTACTTCGATCTAAATCTTTTATGTTGACATATGATCGAAGTTTAGGATGGTTTTTATTGAGAGCTATAAAAATTTTATTCTGTTTTTCTGGCGACAGTAAAAATAAATTTTTTCCCTCGCGATATCTAGTAAGTATGAATTGCCAAGAATAGAATCCAATACTAAAAGGATGTGGGGGCTTCAAAAACTTTTCAACTTTCCCATCCCGGTTTAGAAATCGTTTATAAGACTCTACTATCCAGTTGATCATTTTGGGACTACACGGTTGTTGTTTGAAAAACTCTTTCGGAAAATATAAACTCTTTGATCTTTTATCGCTATTCGGAGATATTTGTTGTTGAGCGTTAAGATTCTCGAAATCTATTTGCATTAAACTTGCCAATTTTTTCAAAAGTGTATGATCATTCTTTTCCATTTGAGAAATTTTTTTATTCGTAGCCATATAATATTCATCAGTATAATTTCTACCAGGGTACACTTTTACCCTCGTACAGTGGGAACTTTCTTCTATAATATTTGTTTCTATTAATGCCATTTCACTAAGATCATCGTCTTCCACGACTATAGGATTTTTGTTACTATCAGATAAGCGCAAACTTAACCTTGTCCTCACAATTTCGACGGCAGGTTTTTCAATAATTACATCATTTAGTTCAACAACGTCCTTAACATTAGACAACGTTTCTGTTTGTTCAAGAGCAGGCGATTTTCGCTCAGTAAATTTACCTTTGCAAAAGCATCTATATAAATTATGTACCATGCACCAGGGCTCAATGTTGTCACATGCTAATTTAGGAACAACTATTAACAAGACCTTTTTCGACTCTGATTCCGTTTTCAAACACATATTACTGTAAAAATCCGCGTACCTTTTAGAGGACTTCCAATTTCTCCGTTGCGGTTTCAATAGAATGCTTTTTTCACCAGAAAGTATGACAGTTTGTCGAAATTTTTGTTCCTCCTTTGCCAAACCTGAATTTAACTTTTTATTCAACGCTTCCAGACCGAAAAAACTAAACGACGCATCAGGCGTAGAAAACCATTGTTTCGAATTTATACAAGTGCACTCAAACAGACATTCAATGCGGCCACAATGAGTTTTAAAATTAAATGAACATTCTAAAGAACTGCAAATACATCCTAGAGAACAATAATCTTTTGCGCATTTAGCATTTTCTCTTTGCGCATCTGACAACATAATAACTGTTACATCTAAACGATCTAACTCACATAGCTTCTTTTTGCCCTTCCTTTTCGCGCTAGCACGGTTTTTACGCAGATTAGAAGGATCACGATTTGAGTGTATTTCATTGCTATAAATATTCTCTTGGTCTAGTTTTATCTCTACGTAGTCTAACATTTTATTTAATACAGTATTTACCTCTTCTGTGATTGACACGGATTGTTTATCGTCTTGAGTAGTTTTTTCCCTGTCCTTGTACCCAATTCCATCACAGCCACCATCACCACGCATCAATATACGATTTTGGTTACATTTATACATTAGATCAAACGATATAGAAGCGGACTTATCCGATTGTACGGCAGTACCTTTATTATTTGTACCTAGAGTTGAAAGCGAAAATTCTGCCCATTTGTCTGTTATTTCACCGTGAGGATTCCGCATAAAGTTCTCACTGAGAAAATTAATCATTGTCGCGCTCAGCGGGGTTCCATATAGAGGTTGAACATCTAAACCTGGCTTTGGTAGTCTAACGATAGAAGAATCGCCGTATTGAAACTTCTGATATGACGTGTCTAAATGTTTTTTCTTCGTGAGGGGTCCAGGCTTGAATTTGGCATGCAAAGAGCTGTGAAGGATCTCGGTCCTGCGAGATTTATTAGACGAACTCACAAATGACTTGTTTAAATTTCTAACGCTTCCGTGACTAACGTCAAACTTTGAAATGAATTTATTTTTACCGCCTCTACTACCATTTATTTGAATATGTCTACGGTTCCACAGCACAAACTGTGCAGGATATGAATTATCGTCAGGATTTAAATTTGTTAACATTTGCCAAACATCTTTACATATAGGCGAACTGCTGCTGAGAATATTTTTTGCCAATTTTTTAGTGGCTTCTTCTCTAGATGAGCCAATCCTTATTTTACGCAGTAAGAGACTTTTATATTTCTCCAATTCAGTATTCAAATCTACGTAAACATCTTTTTCCAATATCTCTCGAACATTACGAACAGTCCTCACTTTTAACTTACTTTTCAAATTCTTTGGCTGGTATAATTTATCGGTTTTTGGAATAAACTCACAAGAATACGACTTTTCAATGTTATTTTCTAGTTTTGGTTTAGCTGGGACAATTTCTAAGAGGTCGTACAAATTATTATCTAAAACCCTTTCTCCTCTTATAATATCGGAATGAAAAACTTTTGATGCTTCCTCCATTTTTTGTTCTATACCTGAAATAGAATATTCCTTCATAAACACAGAGAAGATAAAAACAATAACAAATTACTTATATATCAATCGATCACGTGGTTGTACTATAAAAATATTTATTATTCATAAATAAGAAACAAGATTGCTCTTTTAAATTATAGTCGCAACCAAATAAGTTTTAAGCGTAGATACGTATACTATAATGTTTTACTATTTCAATTTTATTAAGTGTAATGGTAAAATAATGGAAGGGTCAAACATAGAAAAGAATAGTGGAAGATATGTACAGTAAACATTTTATGCGCACGCCTATTAAACTTCAACCAAAGACCAGCTAAACTGTTTTAATAATAGCAATAATAATGTTTACTTGCAAAAAAAAATTTAAATAAGACTAATCTAAAAAAAAAATGGGTGCGTGTACTTATGTACGCGCGTGAAAAGTTATACTAAGTAGGTAAAAATGAATCATGTAAATTATCACCATCATGATCAGCAATGTCAGTACTGGACACCGTTGAGACATCTGGACGATTTGTACCAGCACTGGTAGCTAACTGAAATGATGGTTCAAAAGTCCTTATTCGTGAATTTGAAGTTGACGGGATAGATGAAATGTCAGTCACGGATGATTCGTTTGCTTGTGAAAGCATTTTTTTTTGTAGCCTATAAGCACGGGTACGTTCTACTCCTGTTTTTTTTATTGGTTTTTCTACGGAAAAGCCTTGTTGAATTTTTTCAGCTTCATTGGCAGCTTTTTTTCGATTGTTATAGTTTTTACAGTGTTCCGCATTTGTTTTACCCATCTTGAAAACTAGAACAGAAATTGAATAGTACCATTAATAGTCATCAAATTTAAACTAAAAGAATCTTAGTTTGATCTTAGATATCAATAATTAATATTAAAAATTGAAAATTATATATATATAATAATATATTTAATATATATAAATTTATATATAATTATTAAAAACAAAATTAAGTAAATCATAAATATATAAGACATAATATGTACTAAATATTATAAGATTCTTAATTTTAAATGTTTATTATTGATTATTTAATATTTAAAAAATAAATTTAATAATAAATTCAAAAATTGAATTTAAGGTTGATCATTTTTTAAATATTTTTATTGATTTCTTAATTTAATATTCACTTTCCAATTTTATCAAAAAAAAATCATTAAATTTATTTAGTTATTTTTATAAATATTTATTATTTATTCAATTTAATAGCAAATATTAAACATTAATATTATAATTTGATGTTCAATTTTAATTTTTATCACAAAGTTTTTATTAAATTTATCTCTTTATTTTGTAAATATTAAATAACCAATAATAAGTATTTAACATTAATAATTTAATAGTATTTATTGTTAATTATATTAAATAAAAGTATTTTTATTTATATCAATAAATAATACTAACGGATAGTTAACCTCAATTATATTGGAGCACTTGAAAAAGCCCAATTTTTTTCACTAATATTCTCAAATAGCAAGTAATATCAATCAAAATATTCAATTTAAATCACTACTGAATATAATTAATTAGCACATATATAGTTCGCACTTGTATGAAACTAAAACACGTGTTGTGAATGTATAAACTAGAAACATGTTGACAAATATTATAAATATGAAAACAGTGATCAGAGGGACGATTGTCCCAACATGCGCGACTAATATCGAGCTTCAATTTCTATTTTCTTGGTAGCTTTTTTAGAGACTTAATGAGCGGCTAAGCAGACAACTTCATACTGTTAATTTTGTGTCACAGATGCGCGCACACCTTAAAATTTCACTCTCATCATTTTCTCATAACGCACGCGCCTAAAGAAATATAACTTCATAAAATATTTAAATAAGACTAATTTAAAAAAGTTGATATCACGAGTTTTTACTATTGAATTATGACGTTTGACAATCAATCTCTGGTTAAATTACGGGCTACAAAGCTACCCCTATTATATTCATCATCATCATCATTTTAGCCGTAAGACGTCCACTGTTGGACATAGGCTTACCCTTATATTGTATGGGACAGACATTACTTTTTTTACATAATGCAATTTTTTCGTTTCCGTTTAATATTTATGTTTTATGAAAACGTTAGGAAAATGTCACATATAACATTTTTTAACATTAAAGCATTTTAACTTGAAAACACACAAATCACTATTATCTAAGAAATATTGGCGAAACATTTTTAACGTTTCGGCTACTGCAAATGAGTTATTTAATAAAAATATAGGTTTGTTAGCCGTGGGAGAGCCACGCTGAAGCATATACGGACGCACTAATTAGGTCGGCTCGTCCGAAGTGATACCACGAGCTCACAGAATACTCAACGTGAAACGATACTTGACTGTGTTTCGTTAGGTGAATGAGGATATCGGAGGCCCTTAAAAATGTAACTTGTACTCAAAAGGTGTTTTTCACTGCGTATGGAATGATCATGTCACAAAAGTAAGGCATATTGAATCTTTAAATAGGAAAAATAAATAAAAGTACATATATGAAATACATCGAGTCACAAAAAGAAAAGTTTACAAAATTATTGCAAAATCCGTTTACGTTGATTGTCATTAAAATCATTTTATTATCATAAAATGTTTTAAAATATTTAATAAAGAGAATTTATAATTATAAAAATAATATGTTTGTTCAGAATAAAATATCTTCCTAAATGCCATGATAATTAAATTAAAAAATTAAAGATTACACTAAATAAGAAATATATTGAAATGATTTTAAAAAATGCTAATAAGTTGAAAAAAATCAAAATTAATACCGGAATGGAATCGACTACAGGTTAAAATTGCGAACAGCAAGTCCCCTTGTCATTTATCAAACGCATTCAAAATGGCGGCCATCAGTATTTATTACTACAGAGCATGTTGAACCGTCCGGAACCTTTTATAACAAAGGTTCTATGTTAAAATATTACAACGATATTATTGTTGTTTTATATTGATTTAACTAAAACATAGCAATGTTTATATAACTGTAAATAAAAGAACTCTCTACTCGACGGTATCAACTGTCAATTGTCAGACTTTGGACTTCGATAAACAATAATAAAATTAATATGTTTCCAAAACCTCGCTATATAAGTAACTTTTACCATACCTTCAGTTTCCTAAAGCCCCACAAACTACATTTTATATACTTTTACAAATCGTCCATATAACCACGTGACCAATAGAACAATGGCCGTTGTCAGACATGTTCTTAAGACTATATTTACAATCTACTTTAATCTTTTACGATTCTATACATAACGGGTTGTACACTGAACATTCACTAAATTGAATATTAATATTCTTTATCTTACTTGTATTTCATTAAAGAAATAGTAATTAAAAACAAAATAAACACTTATGTGTTTGTTTTAAACGTCACCACATCCACAGATTATAATAAAAACGCCCATTGCTAGTAGATTCGTTTTCATCATGGTTATAGTTACAGAATATTACAATAAGTTTGATGACAATTATAACAAGGAATCACTAAATAATTCATAGTTAACTTTTAAAAAAAGTTTATTATATTCTTGTATAAACTTATTTATATCTATACTAAAAAGGAGATTCTTTATTATTTTCGTAAAATAAAAGTAGAAAACAGTATTCCGCCATGTTCTGCTAAATGCCAATCAAAGCGCATTACGTCATATTAGCTTAAAATTATAAAAATGTAGTCGAATGTTTGTAGTGCATTTAAAATTTGTAAAAATTATTTTAGGTCTCCGATACCATCTTATGGCGATAATGCTATGCTTTACATCCAATTTGTGAGACGGACTGGATGAAAATACGAAAAAATGTCCATTTGCCCAGAACTAAGTAATTGTTGAGACTAAAAGGAAGCAGTTATATCAATCAATTCAATGACAGGATGTAACAGAATGAACACATGTAAACAATTTTTAGTTAGTAGAGTACCCAACACCAACCTATGTATGGGAGGATGAAATGAATATAGTCATTACAAAATGTATGATAGAATCTCCATCTTTTTATTAATAAGAGGAAATGTGCCAGACTCAGTAGCAATTGAGGTTGAGAAAAGATAGTGAGAGAAAACTGTAACTTAACAAAACAATTAAGAAATACCGCTTAATTTAAAACTATCCAATGTTAACAGGTTTATCAGATGGAATCTGCGGAAATGGTATTGTTATTATATAGTAAGAGTGGAGACTTATCAGTTATATTAGGCATAAAAAAGTTTAATGTAGAGATACAAATGTAAAACAAATTTGAAGTACTATACATTCTATTAAATCATGAAAAATTGATGTGTATTCCTTGTTGAAATAATATACTTCTAAAAATCATAGTATTTGAATAATTAAAAACCTATTTATAAATAAACGCAAATGTTTAGTTATGTATTAGTTTACTTCAAAATTAATAAATAATTATTTACCTGAACTTCCAGGAGACTGTTCTTTAAGTTCTATATGTTTTGTGATTATATTTTGTTCTAATTCTTTTTCACAACTCTTATTTATTTGTTTATTAATGAAATATGCTTGTTCTACAGTATTAGTTGTATGTTCTGTTCTGTCAGGCTGGCATTCAAATTTGGTGGGAATACAGCCAGGTTTTATGCAAACCTGTGACACCTTACCCCTCACACAATACTGTTTATAATTCTCCATATCATTTGGTAACTGCAATAAAAATTAAATAAGTATTAAGTTGTGAAAACTTAAACAGTGGTGGATCGATGAATTTTTTAACATTACATCATCATCAGCCAATCAAGTCCTGCTGGACATAGGCCTCCCCCAAAGACGCCCACCTTAACAATCTGAATACAGCCATTGCCCGCGACCTTTATGAGATCGTAATTTTAAGTGTTCTTATTATTCAGAAGTAATTAATTTTTTATCCTTATTAAATGCAAAAAAATCCTATCATTGCTTTTAGCTGTATTTTTTAAGGAGACTGGCAACTAAGAATTATGTTTTAACACCCCTCTCCCAAATAAACGATTTTTTACATTTAATTTGTACATTTATACAATAGTCATCAACATGTCTTGGGAGTGATTTGACCATATTATTAATAGAAACGCGCACGTTTATTATTTTACTGTAAATGCCGTATTGACCATATACATGTCTCAATCTTCTGATTTGTATGAAAGGAGTATGTGGTGATATGAGCCTTTTGGAAATTAAATCCAACGCTGGTAAAGTTTTAGGTATTTCCGGAAATTTAAAACCATTATTCGGTACGGTATCAATGGTACATTTTTTTATTTAGAGCTTGGACGCATGTATTGCATAATTTTATATTGGCTTCTGATATATGAGGTATAATTTTTGTTAAAAATTTCTTTATGCTCAGAAGATGGAGGTTTTAAATCTTCTTGGAAACACAACCGATCACACACCGAGCATACGTGCCCAAATGAATTATTAGATTTTTTTTTTCAAATTCATTATGGGTTTTTTTGTATATCTACTGTAAGGCAAATTTAGATTTGGATCCATAGCAACATCATCAGTATCACAATCATTGACTACCGGTGGCTCTGGATAGTTTAAGTGTGAGTCAGGCGTACTTAGTTCAGGTTAGTCAACCGATACCTCTTCATTTGATAAAACACGTATTTGTGAGGCGTCAATTGATTTTGATTAGTTCTCTGAGCTCGAAGCCGTTGGATTGCGCTCCGTTGATGTTGGTGGAGGAGAATGCGTTGTAGCATGACGGTTATTAAATGTGAAAGAATCTTGTTCATGTACCTGAGCTTGCACATTTATTAAATTGTGATTATTGTGAATTACAGGAGACGAAAAGACATCGTGTACATTTTCCTCCAATTGATCTACTATAGTATCAATAAACTGAGATGAAGGCTCAGGAGTTGCGGTATGGTTAGAATCCAAGTTATATGTTTTCTGTCGTTGCCTATAGCGTTTCTTGCGTTCTGCTGCCGATAATTTTTCCTTTAATGTCGATGTAGTTTTTTTCCGATTTCGGTAACGCCGACAAATTTCCGCGTTAGTCAGCGGCATCGCATAAACTAAAATCAAAGAAATATTACATAAGTAACATCTAAGTAAATTATAAAACGCATACTCGAAAAATTAAAAATTTGATTAATTCATGATTTTTGTAATTTAATTAAATTTGCAGTTGCAAAGTGTTAATAGTTTTCAATTCATAATTGTAATTAATATAATTAAAATTAATAATCTATTTTAAATAGATATTTCTTATTAAATATTTTTCATCTATGCTTTGCTTGATGATCATTTCTTTTTAATCAATCATTCAAAATATTTAAGTACCAGTATTGTAGTATAATTCTACATGTTGTTTTCAATAAAATTCCGGAAAATTATTAAAGCTAATATAAAAAATAAAGATATATTTAGAAAAAGATTTGACAGACAGGACGATTAAACATTCATTAAAAAATAGTTAATACTTTAGTAATATTTCTATACATAATACTTACAAAGTTAACCTATAATATTTGAAAATAACCCTCATATAAAATTTTTCCTACTGAAAAATATATATAATAATTGAGACTTGATTATTAATATGTAAGTAATATATCAAATTATTGTTTATAAGAAATTATTGGTTTGTCAAGGAGTACAACATTAGGCAGAAGCCTTAGAAAATATTCTGAATGTGGCAGAAGGAAACAGCAAATTTCACAATCTATAGGACCAATTTTGATGGAATTTAGAACTGCCTCACTTGCACTTGGTAATCATTTTGATTTTAAAACCAGACACTTTACATTGTTCTTTAATATTTTATTAATAAAACCCTTACGTAATTATCTCATAAAAATTATAGTATATTACTTACAGCACATATTGAAAGTAAATTAACCAGATCTGTTGAAGAAACCCTTTCTAATGGTTTCTTTTAGTCTATTATTAAATCTGTATTAAATAATCTATTTAAAATAGATATTTCTTATTAAAGAATTTTTCATTTATTGCTTATCTTGATCATCATTTCTTTTTAATCAATATTTTTAAAAAAATCATATGTATCAAAATACTTACCAGTATTGTAGTACAATGCTAATGTTGTTTTCAATCAAATTCCGGAAAATTATTAAAGGTAATCTATAATAAAAAAATATAAAGATATATTTAGAAATAGATTTGATAAACAAGATGATTAAATATTCATTAAAAAATAATTGATACTCTAATAATATTACTATACATAATACTTACAAAATCAACCTATAATATTTGAAAATAACACTCTCACAAAGTTTTTGCTACTGAAAAATGTATATAATATATATATATATAATTATTGAGAGTTTGATTATTACTATGAATAATATATTTCACATCAGCTTACTAAATTTCAGCCTGATATTATGCACCATACCTATAGTATTAACAGTTTCCTTACTTATAAGTTAAGGTAGTCATTTAAACAAATATATATTATTAATTCTATTCTGTAGCTAACTTCATCATGTCGGTTTTTAGAGACAGTGCGCGTGCAGGTCATTTTTTTTTTAGAAATGACTAACGCTGTTGGCATAAGGCCCTCACAGCTTCTCGCGGACGATTAGGGTAAGTCTTAGGCTCGCCGAGAATTTGGTTTGTGCCGCGACTATCAACAAGGGCGTCTCCTGCGAGACACGAACCTCGGCTTGGGCCGTCGCGGTAACGTTGGTCACCTGAGCGGCCAGTCGGAAGCTCACCGGATTGGATTTTCCGAACCGCTTTTGGAATCTGGTTTAGTTGCCGTTGGGCGACCAGCGCGCGCGCATTTAGGGCCTTTGGACAGCCGGTGTGGCGCTAGTTCGCGGTGTGGACGCTTTGCCCGCAAAGCACGCACTCCGGAGTACGCGTGCACTGTGCCGTGCCATGATATCCGAGGCACCTTACGTACCTCGTCTTCGAGAAGCAGTTTTGAGCTGCATGGCCGTAAAGGTGTAGTATATTTATGGGGCATCTCAACTCTAAGACCTTTGAGCTTGCAACACTCCCTTAAGTTAAGAAATCCTCCTTTCCTATTGAGAGAGATCGAGCTTTGCTAGAACCATAAGATATGGCTCATTGTTTCCGTGCTTCCTGTGCATACGGAAAACATCTCGCAGCGGGAAGCCCTGGCTTTTGATGTCGTTTTCGACATCTTCAATATTTATCTCTTTAGGGATGCTTTTGATGACAACCCTTAGTGGTCTCTTCCAGGAGGGAATAGGTGTGACCTTCGAACCCGTTATCTCGAAGGTGGGCGGTTATGAACAGGTGATCGTTGGGTACGAATAAATGCACCGCAATGTTGTCCTTGAGCGCTCTCGCCTTTTATGGAATGGACTTCTTGTCCAAGAATCTGGCGAGTGCGGGCCACTCGCTCGTATTGCGTACGTATACCGCGGGGGTTTTATTACTCTCGGCATTGTAGTAAGTTACTAGCGAGCTCGGTTGTCGGGTTTGAGACCTGTCTTAATTTTGTTGAGTGAGTACGAGTGGTTATACTGTAAACTATGTGTCGCATCAACAACCCATTATCTTGGAACAATTATGATGTGTTCCCTTAAGAGTGAATAAATATCTAAAATATGTACTTTTAATCATTTAATACACTGTCTAAGGTAAGGTAAGGGAATGACTTTAAAATTCATAACTATAGCAGAATTAGCCAAACAAAGACCGGATCCAAGTTCCTCGGATGCTAGTTATCTTGATAAATTTGTAGAGAAAACAATAGCAAAAGGTATCAGGAACTGTGAATTTATATCCAAAATATTACTTATGAGTCCAGATATAGTGAGGAGTTTAACAAACAAATAGATTATTTAATATCGAGTTATTGAAAAACCATGCTTAGTTATTGAATCATGCTGAAGCATATGCTGACGAACTAATTGGGCCGGCGCGACCGAAGTGATAGCACGGTGTTCACAGAATAGTCAGCGTGAAACGGTCCTTGTGCTGTGATTCGCAGTTCCACTTAAGCGGCGTATAAAGCTGGCAACACAACCAATGCATGGACTGTGGCGCGGTTGTTCATGGGCGGCGATGTTCTCTTACTATATATGAGACTGACCTGCTCCCTTGTCCGCTATAGCATAAAAAAAGAAAACGCATGACTCCAGGCTGGCAGTAATTTTAATATTTGCAGAATAACAGCTTCCAAAGCATATGATGTTACAAAATGTATAAAAGATGATTGTGGATAAAGATGGTCTGAGATGTTCTAGGTAGAGAGTAACGTGACTAAATTAGGAGGAAGGTAGTTAAGGGTAACACTGCCGCATGAATGTCACTTTATTTCACCACATTAAGCATCATGCAGCACCAGCAGGTTATATATACCTACATCAGTTTGAATAATATTTAATAGATAATTGCTTTAATTAATTAATAAGGACAAAACTAAATACAGAGCCACATGTTTCTTTGTGTCTATTCCAAGTCTTTGTTATTGTAATATATAAAAACAAAATTCTTTTCTTTTTTTTATTTCTCTATCTTATAATTAGTACAGTTTTTTCATGAAGTCATTATTATAATAGTTTCTTAATATGTTGTTACATAACGTTTTTTTATTATGTTTAATTGCTAGCTATTTCAGCTCCCAATGCCTGTGTATGTGATTATCTTCTGATCTTCGACTCATTAGAGCGTCGAGTGTGCATCAGTTAAGGAAATATAAAAAATAATAATTTTCATTTAATTATTCATCATCATCATTTCAGCCGAAAGACGTCCACTGCTGGACACAGGCCTCCCCCTTGGGTCTCCATGAATACCTGTCGGAGGCGACCTGCATCCAGCGTCTTCCGGCGACCTTTATAAGGTCGTCTGTCCACCTTGT
>DWCF01004428.1:0-16502 GCA_018230265.1 Delias oraia | reverse complement strand
GTCCATTAGTCGCCTCTTACGACATCCCATTAGGAAGACTGGGAGTGGTACTATTCTGATCCGGTAACCACAAGGACTAACCATACCGACTTTACAGGCAACCAATTATTTTTTTATAATATTCATTTGATTGAACATTCATTCCACTTCTGCGTTGGAATATGACAATTTGATTATACATTCAACACAATAAGAATATAAAAAACTGCTTATTCTAATTTCATTATACTACTGGGGTTGGTCCAATTTTGCTTACAAGAAGTTGAAAAAAGTTGTTAAATTTATTTTACTTACTAGATCTTTTTTGTATATAAAAATGGTAGCTAACGAACAGGAGGTTCACCTAAAGTTAGTGATCTTACACCCAAAAACTTCCCTAGCCATTGCAGAGCCACAGTTGTGTAGCTGGCCTTTAAGGAATGAGTACGCTTTTTTTTAAAGATCCCCAAGTCGTATTAGTCTGGAAATGGGGTATGGGCTTATTTCATAAATCGATATAATAAATCGCTAGATCTAGCGAAAAAGTTGTTAAAACGGCAACACTAGACAGAGCACATCGTAATAGGATATGGCTAAAAACCTTGTATCCATGCTACAACATATTAAATAATAAAGATTGGGCACATAAGCGTTTACAACAGGATTTATTATTAATTTTGATGTTTACTTTTATGATTTGTAACTTATAACATTATTTTGTAACTTTTATAGTTTAAAATAATATTTGAAATATAAAATAAGTCACTAAGAGTTTTTTATTACAGTGTAGCACTATAATAATAATTATTCTCTGTACAGAATAGGACTTAGTCTGTGATGCCACAAAGAAGTAAATGACGCCGAATTGTTTTTCTTATGTCTTGACTCTATAAATTATATGTTGTCTCTGAATTAGTTCGTCGTGGAATTTTATTGAAATAAGACCTGTACCATGACTGAAGGATATAAACTTGGTGATTTAGTTTGGTATGTAGATAAAAGTTATTGTAAAATATGTTAAATAATTTTCACATAACAAATTTCATATGTAATATCACACTATTTTTGTTTCAGGGCTAAAATGAAGGGTTTCAGCCCTTGGCCAGGCCGGGTGAGTTAAATGGTTACGCTATTTTAGAACTACATTCTTAATATCACTGTCTGTTGATTATTTTGTTTAAATTTGTTTTTTTTCCAAAACTGTTCTGCTTATAGTTTAAAATGCAATTAACTTTGTAATATTATGAGCGGGAATTGGGTACATAGTAGCAGACGCCGATGTTAGATATTACAGTCATTACCCAGAAATCGGAGTTACACGAACAATATTGTGAGTGTACTTCAAACAGACCATTTAAAATATTTTGGTCATTCATTTCAATAACTAAATGTAAAAAAATGTATTTAACTTCTATCACTAGGTAAAACATGACAGAAAATGTCATAATAGGACTATGTTGATTTTCAGGTATCAATACCTACTCCAGAATTGAAACCTCCGAAGAAAGGAATGACAGTCCAATGCATTTATTTCTTTGGAACCAATAATTAGTAAGTGTCTATTCATATCAGGTTTTCCATTTATTAAGCAACATAATATTTTTTACAAGTCTTATAAATTTTAGTAAAATCAGATGATTTTTTATGTTGTATTATTAACTAAATATGTTTTAAGAAAAGACACTTTAAAAAGTGCCTATAATGGGAATAATCAATTAAACAAATTTAAAAATGATTTAATATATTAAGAATTAATAACAGCTATAATAGACTATGAAGCAAACAATATAGAAATTCTTACTTTGCAGTGCATGGATTGAAGAGCATAACATCAAGCCTTACCATGAGCACAAGGAACAATTAATAAAATCATGCAAATCATTGGCATTTAAAGAAGCACTTACTCAAATAGAAGACTATATTGTTAACCCTGAGGTAAGACATTATCAATGTGTATATTGTGGATCCAAGTTCAGTTATAAAATTCAAGCCTGCTTCATAACCATCAATTTTAGCTTGTTTAGTCTGGTTTCTTTTAAAAATTAATTATCTATATATTATTGTATTCTAATTAGCTGCTATTTTATAATTATTATGCCAACTTCATCTTACCAACTCCCACCGTTGTGTTGGAACATGGATAGCAACATTGGTATAAATGTGAACAGAATATAAAATTTAATAATATTTGCCAGATGCCTGATATATATTCTAAACTTGAGGCATATCAGCTAATTGAATTGTTAGATGAAGTTATGCTGAAGATTTATGATACTTTTTTAGCAGCTTAGATTTTACGAGATTTCTGTTAAAATAATAGCAGGCATTTATGTTGAAATCCGAATATATTATATTACGGACCTATGACGTTCCTTTTTTTACATATCTTTTAAATGCGTTACATTTTTATATGCCACAAGCGTGGTAGACATACCACGAAAAACGAAAGTAGTTAGTAAAAGTACGAGGTATTTTTCCCCCACGAAGCGTTCGCGCTGGATGTTGTATCATTTCGTACAAATACGTAAACTTAAGTTAGAATGTAAATTGAAAGAAATAGGGATAGTTTTCAAATGTTATTAGTTTTTTTTGTAAACGGGCACATTAACTTTTATCAAGCATTTTATTACAGAACTAACACCGCCTATATCAATTTTAACTCATCATAATTTTATACATGTGGTATTTGTTTTACTATACCAAAAACTCTTCATTCTCTTACACCTGCTAAGTACTTAAATTATATATTATCCAATAGAACTTTGGTGACATCGATATACACGTTCGTAATACAGACGAAGAGTTTGACAAACTGAAGGATGTGCTTCGAAAAGAGAGCACGGATAGTATGCCTGCGGATGAAATCGTCTCGCCCGAAATGAAGAAAGAGAAAAAGAACTCTACGCCAAGGGTATTAGAGTTGCTTATTGATTGTTCAAAGTTTGTTAAATTCAGTGAAGTGTACGATGTTTTTTTTTTATTTTTTTATAGTATAGCCGACAACGAAGCAGGTGGGTCTCCTATATGGTAAGAGAACACCGCCGTCCATGGACAACCGCGCCACAGTCCGCGCTTTGGTTGTGTTACCGGCTTTTTACGTCACTTAATCGGTATTTCTAAGTACAAGTACCGTTTCACGTTGAGCATTTTGTGAGCCCGTGGTATCACTTCAAGCATATCTCTCCTACGGCTATGTATGTATCTATTCCTTACAATTATTTTTTTCAATAACAAGCTGATCCGGCAAGCCTTGTTTTGCCATATAAATTATGAAAGTTCTGTATGATAATGCTGTCGCGGATTTATTATAGGCATAAAGATCCATAACTTTACTTTAGAGCAAAAAATCATACCTATCATCGTTAAAGCAGCGTTCATTAGATTCATTCTCATTCGACTGTTTTTTCTTCGTATTTGCAAATTCGAATACCACGAAAAAGTCTTGTTTTTTTCGGGTTATATATAGCCTGTTACTCACAAACAATTTAGCTTTCTATTGGTGAAATAATTTTCAAGATCGGTTCTGTAGATTCAGAGGTATAGAAAATTGTTTCCTCTTTATAATATTAGTGTAGATAAATTACACGCTTACCAAATTTTGTAATATGCTCTGTAGATTATTTTGTATAAAGTAATAGATAGATGGAATCTTGAAAAATACCACAATGTTGTATAAAAATATACCTTAAATTTGTATAAACAAGATTTCTCATAATTTATAGATCCGTTTGAGTTCTAAAGTGAAGGCAATTAAGCGTTCCTCATCAACTGGATTTAAAGCCACGCCGCGTAAGCTGGCTAAGACTTCCCGCTCCTTCACTGACAGCGACATGGCCAATGACAAGCCCACTATGTTGAATCACTCCTTCTCCAAGAAGTCAAGTCTGCTGCAACGACCATCTAATATACTCAGACCTGTAAGTAGCACTTGTGGCAATTTCAAATGTATAGTTCTACTATTTTCTATTTATAGAATGTCAACTTGTGAGCAAATAAATATTTGGAATGACATTTTTATATATATGAAACGATATACGGTGGCAAACGAGCAGGAGGCCCACCTAGGGCAAGCGGTCCTGCGCCCGTGGACACCCCCAGCCCATGCCGAGCCGCGGGTGCGTTAGCGGCCTTTAAGGTATATGTACGCCCTTTTCTTGAAGGTCCCCAAGTCATATTGGTTTGGAAACACCATTGCTGGCAGCTGATTCCATAGAGACGTCTTTATATTATTGTATGGTCATGTGGCTGTACGTGTGCTGTTAGGAAATTGCTCTTTGTGAATATGAACTTTAAAAATCCAATTTCATTGTACAAGACGAGTTTGGCTTTTTTATACAATTGTTGCAGTGCTCTCTTAGGTATACAGACCGGATTAAATAAAATAAATTTATGTTTAAATTAAATAGTTATTAATATAATTAATATTTATTAAATACTAGTAGACTCGGCAGACGTTGTTCTTCCCGCTACACTTCCCACCGAGTCTGACTTACATATTTCTATTAAATATTGTCATGTTTGCACAATACAATTATAAACTGTAATCTATGTCTTATTCTGATTATACAAAGTTAGACTAAAATACGTTCTGTATTTTCACGTGAAGGAATAAAAATCATCCATCGGTACAAACTTTCATATTTATTAAGCACAAATAAGTAGAAAGCAGGAATAATTTCACTGTATTATCGTCACTATAATTTTGAATTTGATTTACACTTCGGTTAACAGATAATGGTGACTGTCAATGAATTATAGACAAATAAATTGCAATAAAATAAAATTGCGACGATAATTAAAGATATAAGCTATCCTATCTCTCAAGTTGGACCAAACTGCATATTGCGTGCAAATTTGAACGAAATCTGTTAAGCGGTTTAAGAGTCCATTGAGGACAAATATTGTGACACGAGATTTATATATTAAGATATATTTTTATGCTATAATAATTTATCCAAATTGTAACCCAACTCATGTCTATACAATCCATTTCAACTTCAGTACTGCATGACGGAACTGAAATATTACATGGGTGTAGAAAAACGTATAAAAAAATAGAAATATATTCATCTTCAACATAATTTCGAAATATACGAAAAAAAATTAATTATTCACCTCATAATCTCAGGAAACTCCACCGCTGGATCTTGAGAACGTGTCCGAAACACTACTGGAGAAGAACATCAAAGCTAGCCAAATGAAGTTCGGCTTCCTCGGTTTGGGTATTATGGGCAGTGGTATTGTCAAGAATCTACTTAACTCGGGTCATAAGGTGCTTGTGTGGAATCGTACTGCTGCCAAGGTAAGTGAATATATGTGTTTTATAACTTAATTTAGGTATTTCGACATAAATATTATCTTTCTCGATATCCGCACTGGATATTGATTTTATAAGCATTTTTAATTTTACAATATATTTATAAATATAAAAAAAATTAAATGCATCATATTTGGATTTACGTACCTATATCTATATTATTAGTAAAACCAAACCTGATGTTGGGTAGTGTTGACGCACTTCTCAACTAAATTATGTGAAACATTTGTTATTAATTGAAAATTTTATTCTTAATTTCGCGATGTTTTTATTAGTTGAAAATTCCAATAACCCTTGAGTTTTCAAGTCACAATATCAATTTCTCTAAGATTTTAAAATTGTATAAGAAATAGTAAGTGCGACGTAAGTAACGAAAGCATTTCTGGTCATTTTTTACTTCCAAGTTATAGAAAGCGAAAAAACGCGAAAAAACATATAAGTAAGGTTACAAAGTAATTTTTGGATCCTCAATAATCAATATTATTATTTTCATTAGAAATTATTATCTTGTAATCATGACGTCATGAATGATAGCTCTATGAATAATCTATTTTTTTATGTACTCAAAGTATATTTCAATAAGCTTGTGGTTTTCAGTCTTTTTCGGGGAATAGTTAATTTTACAGATTAATTTTAAATATATGTATAAAAGTTAATCCATTATTAACTTTATCGATACAAGTAAAATTAAGTTTTTAGTAAAATCAAAATATAATATTTCAAAATTATAAAAACTATGCCATCTTTAGGAGCTGTCTATTATACGAAAATAATACCCTGAACTTTTTATCTAATTTTTGGTAGCGCAGATGAAGATTTTTATCAATTTCCTAAATATACGGACGATTCGTGATAATGAAATTAAGTTTTATTTTTGAATTTTATATTTTACCTACGTGAATACAAACTTTATTTATTGTTAAGTTGTGGTTGATTTTCATAATATATAATTTAATTTAGTATTCGTTTAAAAACTTTATGGCTTTGGTCCTATTTTCAAACTATCATCACAGACTAAAATTAGAGCCATTTTTTGGTAGATAGAGATTTTCATTATAGATAGAGTTTTTAATCAAAATAATTTAAATAAAAATAAACACAAATAGATTTGAACCAGGCAGGGCAGTAAATTCTCAACATACCTAAATAATTTCATTTTTATTTATATAGCAACAGAATATTAACTTATTAAAGATTTTAGTTATACCAAACTATTGAACTCGACGTATCATTGATTTTTTCATTTCGAAAAATTAATCCCTACCGTATATCAGAATTCTTGAAGACTTAGTTATTGCCATAACATGATTACTTATTTACTAAATAAATAAACAGTTAAAACAATGCGAGTCTTTTATTTATATTACGTTGATTTTAATATTAATTGAAATATAGATCATTTATGTAGTAAATAAGGAAGAAATACTAAAAATATTAATTAACGATAATTGCTTAATAAGTTAAAGCCTTTAAGCCTAGTTTGAGCTAAGTACGGTGTCATTGTCATGATTATTAGTGAAGAAACATTGATGCCGTACAAGATTAAAATATATAACTATATGTAAGAATTGTTCAAAATAAAACTACCTGATATCCATTGAAAAATAATTTATTCTTCGTGATTTACTAATTAATTATTGTTTTTATAATATTTAGAAAATCTTTCAACAATATTTGTATATTTATAATAAGAAACGTTATACAATATAATCATTGCTGGTTTGTATCATTTGGCATATCACTGCAAGACTTGTTACGATACGGCGGTGTCACAAAATATAATACAATATATAAATAGCAAAGTAGGTTTCATTAAAATTGCACATACACACATACAAAAATGAATTAATACCTATTTAATTGTTTAGGAGATAGAATGAGATGGACAGAAGTAGGGATGAACCTGTAGATGTCACACGATACACCAATTTACAGCAACCTCGCAACAATTACAACGATGAAGATAACAACTGCCTTAACTCACTTTAAACTATGTCCCTTTAAGTCGACAGAATACAAAATGCATAATTCTCTAAGCGTTTATCCTAAAAGTACATCAAAATGGAAATAAAAAAAAATGGAAAAAAGTTATTTACAAGATCTCTAATACCCACAGAACGCTTAAATAAATTTCGTTTCGCTACATGAACGAGCAGAGCGCGTAGTTCTCCTTAACCTACAACTAGGAGAAATAAACGTTTTCGCTAATACTTTAATTCGAATCTAATCTATCACAGCTTACTTAGAAGTACGAGCGGTTCCAGAGTCCCAAGAATCAAATAATATGACCAACACCCGCCACAAACATTCGCATACATTTAGTTAACAACAACGGGTACGATATGTTCTCGTGGAATCATACATAGGATGGTGATTCGCTGTAATCGCAGAGTCGGATGTCGTTAAGACGACGGCCGGGGCGGCCGGTCAACGCGTAGATCTTGAACACACGCGTTAGGAGCCTGTACTACAAGGGCGTGTTTTCACAAAGACCTACACAGTCGCCGCATACCATTTGGCCGGCTGGATGTCTCACTTGACATTCCGGCTTCGTTAATTCCACCGCTAGCAGTACCTTTGCCTCCTTGGCGGCCGTTTCTCTTTCAATTTCTCTGTTGAGCTCTGGAGAACTTAAGCTTGTTGGTAAATTGCGTCTACATTCTTCCCTAAATATGTCCCGTCCACGGCCTAATAGTGGCTCGCTGGAAGGCTTTGCTTCTTCTTTATATTTCGATCTAATCGGGGTTAAAGTCTTTGATGTTGTAGGAGTGGATAAATCTACTGGAGTTAGCGATGCAACTGTCGGAGGCGGTACGGGCTGCCACGTTTTTAACATTGCCAATAGTCTCGGAGGAGGATCTTTTTCAATAATGTTAATATGGATGCCATCAGGCAAGAGGACAGGTGAATTTCTGCGGGAGTTCACAGATCTTTCAGTTGGCGTATAGTATACTGACATCTTGCTTTCGTCATCTACTGGATTGGGCAAGCTGGACAGCTTGTCTATTTTAGATTTGAGATACATGTCGATAACTTCAACGTCTGGGTCGAAGGCCATAGAATCGCTCTGTCCACATGAACCGCTGCGACAGTTTTCAAAATAGAGGCTCGGTAGATTCTCCAATACTTTGTTTAGTGTTTGCTGCTGATATTTGTACGACTCACGAAGTCGCAATACTTGATGCGCGCTAAACTTTCTTATTTTATTTCGCTGGAAAACGTAGTTTTCACGCACCCAGTTTAATTGAGAGGTGGAGTATTCTCGTACACGTTTCACCTGTGTAAACATATCGAGCGTTAATATGAGATCGTTATATTAACAACTGCGCAATTTTTCGCAATGCTATTTTAAAAAAAATATAGATATATTTAAGTTAAAATTATATATTCACCTGATCATAATACTGGTCTTTCATGGCCGTAAGATGATTAGTACCGATATCTCTAATGTTTCGCAAATGAGTGGCTTGCGAAGAATAACTGCTCTGAATCCATTCCATTTGTTGAGTACAGTTTTCTTTAATCCTGTGAACCTAGGAGTAAGAAACAATGTATTAAAAATTTGATCATCATGCCATTTATACTATGTTTTTGACATACTTGCACAGCATAATTTTCACGAAGTTTTTCTAATTGTTGCCGTTTATACTGCTCAATGTTGTCCAGCATATTGTAAATCTGTCTCGTGCGAGGCGCGTCTCTATTGACACACGTACAACAACTGCAGCAGGTCTCTAATAAACGGAACCTGTAATAATTAAGACATAATTAATCGTTCCAAAAAATAACAATTGTTTATAGATAGTTATCTATCGCGCCGTCTTAAAGTTTCTTAAGTTTTAAATTCTATTTATAATGATAATCGTAACTTTACCTGTATACGATGAAACGTAGCGCTTGAATTAACAAAGTGAGACCAAGAAAACCAGCCGCGCAAATTGCTCCACACAATAAACTATACATCTTAATTTCGAACATTGTCATAGGGTCTATGTTGAGAATGACCTCGGCAGTTACATTAGCAGATGGATTTGTTGCGTAACATGTATAAGTTCCACTATCCTCTCTGTGAATATTCTTTATAGTCAAAGCGCCAGATTCTAATACTCGTACTCGGGATTTTGTATAGTCTATGGGCTTGTAATTTTGGTCGTGGGCGAGTCCGTGCTTGTAAAATATATCGGGTATAGATTGATCCGGGTTCCAATGATATACATGTCGTGTTGGAGTTATCCATGTTATGGAGGGCATTGGGTTACCTTCGAATTTGCATTCCAAAAGAGCATTAGACTGCAGTCTGTAAAGAGTTAGAGGGCTGCTGTTGATGAGATGTGGTGCTTTGCAATCAGTACTATTAAGAATTCTTAACATATCATTCGGGTATGTAAGGCCACAACTCAAATCAGATTTTATTATGGTCTTTCTGACATCAACCCAATTGACGAACCACGCCATTCGGCAGTCGCATGCCCAAGGGTTTCCTCCTATCCTCAATTCTTGTAAAGCATCTAGTGTCTTCAATGAAAGAGGCAGAAACGTCAACGAGTTGTTGCTTATATCCAGATTTGTTATTGCCGGTGTATCCTGAAAGACGTATGATTCAATTTCGCGTAAATAGGGATTGTATCGAATATAAAGTTGCTCTAATTTGTTCAATCCTTGAAAGTTGGTATTTTGGATCTCGGCTATTTCTGTATGGTCGAGGTAGATTGTTTTTAAATTTCTATTATATTGGAAGAGCGTCGGTGGCAGCAGTCTTAATCTGTTTCCCCCCATATTTATCAGACGTAACTTTTCCAGGCTCCTAAAAGTATCCTGTGATATGTTTAGAAACTTATTGTAACTGAGATTTAACTCTCTGAGTTCCGGTAAGGCTTCAAATAGCAACTTCGGAATTGTGTCTAAATTGTTACTAGATATATCGAGAACTTCCAGTTCCTTCAAATCGACTAGAGCTTTAGACGTAATTTTGACTAGGCTATTATTATTTAGGAACAGTGTTTTCAGTTGACGATTAGGTTTAAAGTAGTAGTCTAAGAACGTGGCTATTTTATTATAAGATATATCTAGATAGTGCAATTTGGTCATTAGCCCAAAGACCTGGAATGGTATGACCTGCAATAGATTGTGAGATACATCTAGTACTTCTAAGTTTTCTAAATCTACGAATGTGAACCTAGGGATATCCTCGATTTGGTTCCTCGATATATTTAAATGTTTTAGTCGGTTCAGTCTCGCGAATAGTCCGTGTTCAGTCCTTTTAATTTCGTTTCTGCTTAAGTCGATGTACGCGAGGTTGTTTAGCCCATAGAATAGGTCAGAGTTTAGCGTTTGTAGGTTTGAATCTGTCCAGATAAATTCTTGCAAGTCGGATCCATAGCTGGCTAGTATTGCCTGCGTTAGTTTATTGTTGGGCAGTGAGACGCCGGAGCATGCCAGACGTGTTTTGGTGCAGATGCAAGTGGAAGGACAGACGCTGTCTCCTTCCGCTGCTGCGCAAATTATTGCCAGCACCAATACTTTATGCAGCCACCGCATTATTTATCAACCCTCATAGTCAACTGACTGAAACAAACAGAATTTACTTACATATTTATATTAATATTCAGTATCAATTATAAGCAATATCAAGTCAATCTCAATCAAATATCAAATAAAGTATTCAGTATCACAGTTTAAGATAAGTGCAAAAGTCATGCCATTATAAAAATAATTTGAGATAAATTCATAATTATTAAATATTATATCTAATTGTTTGTTTTAAAACATTTATTTTCATAGAAACAAATATTTATTTAATTGAATAAAAGAAATATACCTTTAAAAATTCTAGATAATTCAATAAAATCAATCAAGTAAAGATTGTTTTTACCTATGATATTATTGTATTGATAATAAATGTATACAGAATTTTTTTATTGTCTGAGTGTGTCTAGCAATCTCAATATTGCAAAAGGAATTTCAATTTCTGATAATTTCTACATTTAAATAGATTCAAAGAACTTGCTTACATTTTATTTCTCAGTTTTAAAGCTTCTTACTATTAATACTGATTTCATATTTTAAATAACTTTTAACAATATAGTAAGTTATAACTAGACTTAGTAACTTGACATTTTAATCTGGTTTGTTAAGCCAGTTGTAGGTCAAGAACACACAGAAATTAAATTCATTGCATTCATTTAAAAATTGTTGTTCTAATTCTACTATAAAATAATACAATGTTTTCATAATTGTCATAATTGCATATATCATTCATAAATAATTATTTTCAAGAGAAGGTCAATACAAGAAAAATCTATTATGGTTAATAAAGTAGGTATTTTAATTGCCTTTAGCTGCTGTTACAAATGTAAATTCATTCGCTACCTACTAAGTTTACCTTTCAGAGGGGTGTACATATTCCAAACCACGTATCACACTAAAAATACATTGTCACAATACCATACATTCAATAAAGTAGTAATCACTTGAGATTTACCTAATACTTGTTCACATTTCACTCCAACTTGCATAATCCACGTATTTGTTGACAGACGTGGTAACAAGAAACATACTTCCGTTAAATTTGTGGCATTTTCGTTGCTTACACACACATATTTTCTTTGGGAACAATTGAAAAACTCAAGCTAAAAACACTAGAACGTTTACGAAAGGTTTAATACATAATTTTCACATACACAAATTATCATTTGCGATAAATATAAGACGCTGTCATTACGACCGTGCTGAACACTGGAGAGAAATAAATGGCGGCGACAGCGTAGTGCGCGGTTCGCTGTCCTTGTTGCGCGTGTGCGGCTCGATACGTTGTGTCTCCTTCTTACATTGGCTCAGTCAGCTGTAGGGTGCGAAGAATACCGATAGACACCGAAGGCGGGCGAAAGTGGTTTGGGAAGCGCTGTGTGTCTGATGCTGGTACATTTTATTGTATAGCGTTTTTCTTTGCCGGGAATGCTGAGAAATGTTAACTATTTATAGGCTGAGTTCATATGCAATGCGCTTGTTATTTTTTTACCATGCAGCTTGTATGGAACTTTTAATTTACCATAAAAATATGATACCTTCACGATAATACTATTACATACTATGTACTTTGTTTTTTTATAGTGTACCTAGCTTTGCTGTTGTATATGTAATATACTCTTGTAGGAAGATGTATGTGCGGTTTTAGTTCTATTAAAAGAATAGTTCTTATACATAATAATTATTAATGTCCTTTATCCGGTCTAATAAGGACAATAAATCGTCGACTTACAATACCACCGTTTAATAGTTTAAAATCATTATATTATTTTTAAGTCTATTTCATTATATTGATAATAAAATGTAATCTAATCCAGTATAGTGTCAAATACTATGTAGGTATCACCGAATGTGTTCCCTGATAAAGACTTATTGATCACATTTCCTCGTGGCCTTGAAGCGAATATTTACATTTTTGTCTATAACTTTCAATGGTATCGTGCAGATTTTTTCATACTACCGTCGTATATTCATTTGAATCTAAAGACTGCAAAGTGTCTATATATATGAGTATATTTATTAATATTATTAATTTTTTGCTGTTTGCACTGACTTTCAATTATATACCTATATGTAGCTTTATTAGTAACGTGTACGAAACAATTCCAACTAAAAGTTTATAATTATAAATACTTGTTATTTAAAAACAATATGCAAGTAAATTGTTTCAAATCCACAGCATGGCATAAGCAAAAAATAAAGGATAAGTATTTTAAGTTACAAAAAGAATTCTTTTCAATCAATCGATTCAATTATTTTTCATAGTAAAAAAATCTTCACTCAAACTACTTAAATTTATTCTTGTTTTGATTTATACTGGTGTCTTCCTTGATAAAAGAAGCAATTTAGAATTATTTAATGTGCCTAGTTCGCTGCGATTTGAAGAGACTAGTGTTGAATATGTTATTATTACAATGCTATATTTTATAAGAAGTGACCGCTAGCATTGTTTAAAAATATAGCAACTATTTTTGTCTAAGCGGGTAAGCGTTGATGTCAGAAAGTTAGGTGTTAGGACTTCGCCAAATAGTCACGACTTTAACATACCAAATAAAAAGTAACGAGTGTTATTATTATAGGTACCTTCCAATAACTGGATTTTGTCTGCATATTATCATTATTAATTATAAATGTTATAAGTTCAACAATAATTTAAAGCCTTTATTTTAATATTAATAATTTCAGTTAACAATGTTAATGTATGTTATATAAAATAAAATCCCAATTGATAAAGATTGCGAAAGATTTTTTTTGAAACAATGATTAGAAGTTATTTTGTCCGGCCGAGCGTTGTTTCAAATATAAAATAATGAAGCTAGATAAGTGTACAGAGACGTTCTTTAAAGTAGTGACGAATTTAATATTTTTGTAATATATTTGGAAGAATTCTAATAGAAACTACAAGACAGGTATGGAAGTTAACATATTTGATTTGCTTTTGGCTGCAGTGGTGGTACTGTGACAGATAAATCGTCCAAACGTGTTGGTGAATTTATCTCATAATTGCCAAAATTTAGCTAAGTAATTCATTATATTTTATTAAGACGTTTTTAACTAAAATTGGTATGTATATATATTTATTAAAATATAAATATAAACTTTTTTTTTTGTAAATATTATCTAATATATATTTTATATATGAAAGTTTGCATTTTTGTTTGTTACTGAATATTGTCAGAGAGGCACAATAAATCTGTATGAAATTTTTAATTTAGGCTAGTCTAGAATAGCTTTTATACTGTTTCAGGTAAGTTAGCACACAAACGATGTCGCGAAAAATAGTTAGCTTCTTATTTTTTATCGTAAGCGTTCCAGTGCTTTCTCTTGTAAAAAATGTTTTCAAATTTAAATGTGGTAAATCTAATTTGAAATATCAATTATGATGGATATCACGACGAAGTCAAAATTTCACATTCAGTAGAATCTTAATTACAGCGACTCTTAAGAATTAAATTAAATTTTAATTTGTCAGATTATACATCTGCTAAATTTAATACGCGAAATAAATGTAATTTCACAAAAGCCGCAAAAAGTATTTTACTGAGTATTTAATATTACTTGATTAAACTGTCCAACATTACGTAGAACTACGAAATGGGCCCGTCCTATAATAAATGTTGTACTAAAACGTTTATTAACTTTATTACTAACCTTTATTACATAGTTGTATGTTATTAGCTTTATATTTTTCTACCTACAAACTGTCTATAGCACATATCGTCTGTACAATATATGAATAGATACATTATGCCAATTAGATTAAGCTATTCTATTCATAGAAGTGGAAAGTCCAAGGACACAGTATTAATCAATGTTTTGTTGGTCTTGTGTGGGTATAATATATTGGCGAATACAAATGAGAATATTCATACCTGTGTGATAATGTGCGTACGCCAATGTAGAATTAGGTAATATATTGCTGTGTATATCCAAGACATATTACACTTTTTACATATAAGGAAAAAATATTACGGGTGTTTTATTTCTTAATTATATTTCATCTGTTCTTAAGACTTAAATAAATAATAATAATATTTTTGAGTATAAAGCATTTATATCCATACTACATTTATATATAACGTTTTAATCCGTTGGTAAATTAACCATAAGTTTTATGACAGTAATGTGTTTCACCGAGTATGTAAGGATAACGGATGCCTAGCAAGTTCTTCCGTCAAAGCCGACAACACAATTAAAACCGGACCGCTGTGTAGTTATCCATGAGAATCCTACGAATTCAAATAAAATTCAATGTCATCAAATACTAGTAGCCACTGATACCGCTATAGTATAATTTCTAATGCATAAATAATTGTTTGATTGGTTGTATATCCAGACAATCATGTGGCGTTCTTTCAATATTACTACACTTGCAGCAGTGACAAGGCCATACTTTATTAACCACCAGTCGGAGTCAGATTTTATTTTATTTCAAATGAATATAATATTCGTATATAATATTTATTTGCAAATAATGTTCAATCTATACAAACAGTGGATAGTTTTAAATTTAAAAAGTAGACTTTACTAATTATTGTCATTTAATCTTAATACTTTTTATGTCTTTCACAAAGCATCGATACGATAAATGCGACCTTGATTAATAATTTGCATTTTTTGCCTATAATTATTTAGCGTGACTTTAATTCAATATTTTAATTGTTTTCTGTAAAAGCGTTTCTTTGTGCAGATCGTATCGCATCGTAGCTCAAAAAAGAGTTGATCGATTTAGACGTATTTTGTGATTTTGAAAGTAGATTACTTCGAAATGGTTCCTAACTTATTAATATAATCTGAATGTTTGTTCTTTATGAAATTACTCAATCGTTATAGGAAGGGTTTCAAATGACTTAAAATATATGACTTAGATTTAGTTTTACCCGTGGGAGAGCCATGCTGAAGCATATGTGGACGCACTAATTTGGCCGGGTCGTCCGAAGTGATACCACAGCCTCATAGAATATACTCAACGTGACACGGTACTTATACTGTATTTCGCTGGGGGAGTGAGGATATCGGAGGCCCCTAAAAGTGCCGCTTGAGTGGCGTATAAAGGCGACAACACAACCAATGTCCGGACTGTGGCGCGGTTGTCCATGGGCGGTGGTGTTCTCTTACCATATAGGAGACCCACCTGCTCCGTTGTCCGCAATACTATAAAAAATTGTTTTTGATAAAATCAGTATTCCTAAAAGCAATTTGCGAACGCACTATCGCATTTAGTTCCCACCCATCGCATTACTTGATTAGATAGCAAATTATATTAACCTTTTTATGTATTTATTTATAGTTAAATATCTATATAGTAATAGGCGTACCTAAAACTATATTAGTGTCTTTAAGAACGAGCACAGATAACGTAAAGTTTAACCCCTTTATCTTTACGTTTATTTACTAAGAACAATGTTTTAATGTTATGTCGTTATCTCGCTGACGCAAATTTGTTGTTGCGAACCACACAACGCTTTGATAAAATAAATAGTTTTTCAAGTTTAACAGTTAGGCGGTTCTAGTTTATATTCATTACGAATTATTATCACTGACCGATCGTTGATGACATGTAGTTTCATTATATACACCCGTGGGAGAGCCACTCTGAAGCATATGTGGACGCACTAATTGGGCCGGGTCGTCCGAAGTGATAACACGGGCTCACAGAATACTCAGCGTAAAACGGTAC
>DWCF01004427.1:0-16503 GCA_018230265.1 Delias oraia | reverse complement strand
ACGTCCCGCCACGCGATGGAAAGACGATCTAACGAAGGTCGCGGGCAACCGCTGGATCCAGATCGCTCAAGATCGCACCAGGTGGGCGTCTTTGGGGGAGGCCTATGTCCAGCAGTGGATTTAGATGGGCTGATGATGATAATGATGATGAATTAATTAATATTATAACTAAATTCAATAGTATAATTCACCCATGGGAAAGCCATGCTGATGCACGAATTGGGCCGGCTCGTCCGAATCCATACCTCGGCCTCACAAATTTGTTAGGATATCGAAGACCCTAAAAACGCTCAGTAATGGAACGACAAATATCGAAGTGAAAGCGACGAAACTGTGAATTCTGCGATGTTCGATGATGAAATTCAGGAGCAGGTATCAGTCCAAACATCTCCTCCGAACATTGCCCGTAATAGATGCGGTAGAAGATGTTGAGGGAAGCAACATCTCTTCGCAACGCCAAAGAGTCAAGCTGATCGGAAAGGATCTGGTCGTCAACACTTCGAGCTGCTTACGCTGAATGCGATCTAGAGGAAGAAGCTGATATTTGGGAGCTCCCGCCTAGAGGTGCGAGCAATACTTCATATGAGGCCGAATTTGCGCTTTATAAAGTTGTAAGTGATGGCCAGAAGTGAAGTTTCTTATCTCTTGAAGTACCTTCTTGAAGGCTAATTTAGCTAATTTAATAGTATAATTTATTCTTATTTTTTGGCTTCTGTGATAAGCGGTTATAATTTTACTAGTTTCAGTATGATGCTATTATATAATAGACTTGATACATTTTAACCAAAGACATAAAGAAAACACAATATAGGTGAAATTTACATTTGACAGTGCGTATTTGAATAAATTGACTCTCTTGACATTTACTCCCAGAATTTCAAGTCATGTTAATTCAAGTAATATAAAACCTTGTTTTTGCAAATCACAAAAGACAAAAAATAAGAAGAAAAACCTCATTTAAAATCAGTAGAAAAGAAATGTTGTGAAGAAATTAATGAAATTCGTTCGCGACTTGTATATAAAAAGTTCATTAAATTAACTGTCAAGTATAAAACGATAGCGTTCGTGATAACCTCATATTACTTAGTTATGTCTTAGTTAACTTTAATGGCTATTCATGACGAGTTGGACAGTAATTTTAACCTACGACGCAAAAAGATATATAGTCATTATGTTAGCTGAGGGTGCTCATGGGCGGAGGACTACTTACACTAGATGAGCCTCCTGCCCGTTTGCTGCCCGTTTTCATAAAACTTTTATTGAACTATATTTGATATTATATTGATTTAATAACTATACTTGTATTACCCATTTTTGATATTAAAAATATGTTACAAATAAAAAGATTCAATTCAATAGGCCGGTTCGTGATACCACAGGCTCACAGAATACCAGCGTGAACCGGTAATCTTTTCGCTGAGTGAGCCAGGGTATCGGAAGCCCTTGAAAATGTCGCTGAAGTGGCGTAAAATGGTGGCAACACAACCAAAGCGTGGATTCTGACGCAGTTTGTGATGGGCGGCCGTGTTCTCTTACCATACAGTAGACCGACCTGCTCCGTTGTGCCCTATACTATAAAAATACATATATGCAATACTCACATGAAAATATATTTTTGTAAGAGGAAACAGCATGGCCGTTGTCATTGATAGCGTCAACTGTGACGGTGTATTCACCCCTGCCTTTCACATTCTTAAGTATCGCTTCTGTCGACATCTGAAAATTTGTTTTATAAAATAATAATAAACCTTTATAAAAATGCAACAAAATTGTTCAAATTATTTTTCATTAGATTTTTTAATTTTAAGTTTTATATCGTGTTTTCCAAATTGAGTGCATTCTTCGATTTTTTAGAAAATTTACTATTTTAACTTCTATCTTACCATCAATTTTTAAACCGGTCCGATAATGGTGATAACAAAATATCAAATTTTGTCGATTTTTGAAAATTAAAAAAAAATTATAAAATGATATCATTTATTTTCCTTTTTTAATGTAATTTGGAAATTCTTGATAATTTTTTAAATACATTAACAAAGAGAAATGGGGGTTCTAAACAATACGAAAAATTAAGAATATCTAAAATTAAAATTTTTGAAAACGTCCGATTTGGCGTGGAACGCCCCATATATTGGAAACTGTAGCTATGATTGTGTTGCCGTGATAAAGCTTACCTTAGACACTTTTATAGAGTAAATTGTATCTGCAATCAGTGCGACATTATAGTAGGAGGGCGGGTAACGCGGTGTCTCCCATTTGACAGTGACAGTTGCCGAATCGCTATCTCCTTCGTCCGTGACGGTCAGAATTTTCGGCTTTACTGGCACTGTTCGAATAACAACAAAGTGAAAATAATATGTGTTAGGTTATTTTTTCCTTATCTCCCGCTATACCGGGATAGCGAGAATCGAAGCAGGCGGGATTCCTCTTTTTTATAGAAACGATGGCAAACGAGCAGAAAGCTCACCTAGGGTAAGCGGTGCTCCGCCTATAGACACTCCTGACCTTGGCAAAACCACGGGTGCGTTACCGGCCTTTAAGAAATAGGTTCGCTCTTTTCTTGAAGGACCCCAAGTCGTATTGGTTTTGAAATATCCCTGCTAGCAGCTGATTCCACAAAGAGGTGGTGCGCGGCACAAAATGCCTTTAAAAACGCTCAGTTGTGGAACTACAAACTTCGAGGTGAGAACGATGAATTGTAAATAATAAATTTGTATTTTGCCTCAATTTTCGATGGTGAACTACTATTCAAGTACAACTACCGTTTCACGCTGAGTAATCTGTGAGCCCGTGGTATTGCTTCTGTACCAATTAATGAGTTGGTATATATGCTTCAGCATAGCTCTTCCACACTCGCCCAGAGACGATCAAGCACTTCCAAAGACCAAATAAATTTTTATTCGGACCGCGTACAAACCCTTCGCTTCGTGGTAGACTTGTAAGACCACTTAGCTACAAGGCTCTTGCTCATGAGCGGTGGTGAACTCTTACAATCAAGAACACTCGCCTGCACAGTTGCCCGCTATATCATTAACACATTAAATGTACTTACAATATTTGCACCCCGGTAGATCGAAACAAAATGGCGTCATATATTCATGCTCGGATACTCCGTGATTTCCCTTCACCGAAATCATACATTTGTCATCAAGTGGTACTTTTTCTATTATAGATTTATTCTGTCTTTCCTAAAAAGACGTACTACTTACTTAAAAATAATATTTACAATATTATTTGTGTCAATTACAAAGTACAAACTAAAATATATTTTTTTAATTAATATTCTATTTGCAACATACGGCTGAAATATATTAGGCCTTTACAGATTACATTGGCGTAATATGAACTAATTTATAAATTATTATAAAGTATACTTACCAGCATTACTTTATGGTATACATTCCTAGAGGTGTCATAATTGCATCGATGATGAACTACAAAAATCGCATCATTCGCTGAAACCAAAAATAATATTAATACTTGCGCGTGCATAGACAAATAGACTTTTTTATGGTATAGCGGGCAATGGAGTAGATGGGTCTCCTATATGGTAAGAGAACACCACCGCCCTTGGACAACCGCGCCAAGGTTCGCGCTTTGGGTGTGTTGCCGAAATTTTACGACACTTAAGCGGCATTTTTAAGGGCCTCTGATGTCCGCACTCACTCTGCGAAACACAGTTCAAGTGTCGTTTCACACTGAGTATTATGCTGATGTCGCAAAGTCCACCCCGATGAGCTTTCGACCGGCCACGTTCCCGCGACGGCCCAAGCTGAGGTTCGTGTCTCGCAGGAGACGCAATTGCGCTGGCCGCAGCACACGTAAACAATTTCTCGCGCCCCAAAGTCTGCGTTAAGCTGTTTACAGCTTTGCCTTTAGGCCATATGCCAATAGCGATTTAGTCATTGAAAAAAAAGGGGCTAGGTCGGGGACATGTCGAGAAATTAGTGTTTTCCGCGACAAGCGCATGGGCGTCTCCTGCGAGACTTTGCCTCAATAATAAACTTTATAATATTAGATTATATGATAAACTCACAATCTGACGCGTTCCATGTGTACTGCACATTTATATACTCTGAGTTATTGTCATATTTATCAAGTAAAAATGTGTGGTTGATGAGATAAGGCCTTAGGTCATGAGCTACCGCCTTCCATTCTGGTACTAGAGAACTGTACTTCCATCTCGAGTGACTGCCAACATCGTTCATGAGGGTCGTCCAAACTGTAAATGGGCCGGATGGTGTCCAAATATATCCCGATTTGATTTTTGATTCCATAAATTTAAAATTCAACTAAAAAAGATTATATAATATTTTATGTTATATTATACACGGGGGCCGCATTTTTGGTGTCAGATTCATTGGAGTTTAGTTGGCGTAATCACCACGCTTGGCAGGCGGGTTGATGTTCACAGATCATCTCCAGTACTCGAAAAGGTGCTGCTGCGCTTTGGTGAAGTGTGCTTCAGTCACGTCTTACGTCATCCCATTACGACCGCATACTGGGAAGTTGAGACGTTCCGCAATGAGATGGAAAGACGATCTCATGAGGGTCTCGGGCAATAACTGGATCCAGATCGCTCAAGATCACAATAGGTGAGCGTCTGTGGGGGAGGACCTTGTCCAGCAGTGGGCTTTAATAGACTGATGATGATGATAATTCACTCAAGAAGTTGTCAATCTTCGTATCAGCATTATATTGGATACATACTTGATCCAGTCAAAAATATACCTTCTACCGCCATCTGTTAGAATCTTAAGAAACTAATAAAATAATGACTTTTAATTAACAAAATTCGCAATACTTTACGATTATATATTAAGATAAATAGGTACTATCCTATCTTTGAAGTTGAATGAAATCGACACAGTTCGCGCTTTGGTTTGTTTTGGTTGTCGACTTTTTACGCCGCTTAAGCGGTATAATTACAAGGGCCTCCGATATCTTCACTCACTCAGCGAAACTGTTTAAGTACTTTTTCATTCTAAGCATTCTGTGGTTCCGGGATATCATTTCGGCCTAGCCGGCCAAGTTAGTGCGTCAGCATGGCTCTCCCACGGGTGCGGCATTGTTAAGACACTATGTCCGGGCACTGTCAAGCCCTTCTAGAGACCGAATAAATATTTTTTTTGTTTAGACGGGAATTCGAACCCGATACCTCTCGCTTATAAAATCACTTAGGTACGAGGCTCTCAGCAGTAAACAAGGAACAAGATTAATGTTTTTTTGTTAGTTTGAATGTGGGTGGGGCCGTGGTAACGCATTAATTGGTCTGGCTGGTTCGAATTGATACCGTGGGCTCTCAATACTCAGCATAAAATAGTACTTTTACTGTCTTTTGCTGAGTGAGTGAAGATATGGAAGACCCTTAAAATATCGCTTAAGCAGCGTAAAAAGTCGGCAAAACGAACAAAGCGCGGATTGTGGCGCGGTTGTCCATGGGCGGTGTTGTCTTACCATATAGGAGACCCACCTGCTCCAATGACCGCTCTACAATAAAAACAAACATCAATTTCAGCGATAAATAAAATATAATCTCGTTTATCGGATAAATGTATTCTATTAACCTTCCTCAAGGTTATCGATAACTGAGAGAACTTACATATGATGACATATTCTCGTCTTCAGGTACAAGCAACACCAGCCTTGAATGCTCGGATTCGGGCACTTGGAATGCAAGTTGTTTCTCCGTTCGTTGTTTTATACCAACGACTGGTGGTTCATCATCTGTCTTGTATGGTACATCTGAAAGGAAATGAAAATGAATTATAAAGCTGTTATTTTTTGTTCTGTTCGTTTGAATGCGCTTATTTCAGAAACTGCTGGTTCGATTTGAAACATTCTTTCAGTATTCAATAGTCCATTTATCGAGGACGGATATTGGCTAAAATATCATTTGAAACAAAATTAGCGATCCCTACTAAATGCTAATATGTCACCAAAGGTATAAAAATTACCAAATGAAGTGTTTGTTGTGTTAAAGTTATTATTTCTGATGTTTAAGAAACCAAGCGAAGCTGGGATGATCTACTAGTACTACTATAATATTAAATATATCTAAAGAATCAAATAACTTACGTAGAAATTTTTTCTTACACCGAGCGACGTCTTTCTGAAAAAAAAAAACCAAAATGTAAGGTGGAATAAACAACTTGAATTGTACTCAGTATGAATTATTGAACATGTCAATTTGGTATTCTGTTAGTTATAACCTAAAACCGATTTGAAATTTTTAAGATAAAAACATCCCGTGCCCTCGATTTTACATTTTCAGTGCGTAAAAATACGAGGAAATAAATTACTTAATTTTAAATAAGTCAATATTATGTAAAAAGATTTTAAATATATTTATTAATATTATTAAAGCGCGCTACCGCTCTCAGCTCTCTCTTGAATCAGCTGCCTGCAGAGCTGTTCCCAGCAATTACTTGGGGACCTTCAAAAGGTATATCCTATTCTATCCAACCTTTAAAGGTCTACCTATGGCCTGGGATATCCTCCAATCTTGCTTCGTAATTCGTATGAATGCTTTATACGAATCTCGAGGGTCCCACTTGGGTCAAAAGGTAAAATCGACTGGAACTGGTGAACGTCAGACTTCTCTTCCCCTCTGATTACAGAGGACGATTGAGGGGGGCAGATATTCAAACATTCGATTGGCGTCATGAAGTTTTAGTTGGTTTAGGTTGGTTTTATAAGATCGAATTGTGCACATCCTAACGGAAAAAAGTTATACAGCTGCTCCTTTATGTCATGTTTATTATAAATAAAAAAAACGAAAATATCCATAAAAGAACAACAAAAGAAACTAAATTTAATGTTTCCAATTACCATGTCGTTCCCACATGACAATTTTTACAATCTCATTTCACCACAGACTACCATACCATAATATAAGAACATACAGATACATAACATAGAAAATTATATTTTTCTTTACATATTTATAAGAAATAAACTGAAATATGTTTAATATTAAAATATAAAAAATGTATATTATATATTGAAATATGTTTATTATTTTTATTTTTTGTTATTATACCTGTAGATTCTACGTACGAGGCAGAGAGAATCGGTTCTTTTCAGACGTTTTATATAATCCTAGATAACATTTATCTCTGAGGTATTCTTCTGAGGTCAAAGACTGCTGACTCAAATTAAAATTACAGTTAGTAAACCCGCGTTCCATTGAACGGGTAAAGCTATACTTGACGGTGTTGCAACTGTAAACAAAAGTTATGAATGACTGCCTGTGCGCGATTCGTGATTGAGTCACCCTCGCTTCACCTGTTTATCAACAAACACATCACTGAAATAGCTCCATCATCAATGCATCAAAATCTAAGCTGTTTGCAGGAAATTTTCCCTTTATATACGTGAAAATCGGTTCGTTTTTCATATAACTGTGTTAAAACATAGACAAATATATTAATACATAAGGCAGCTTCAAAAATTTCTGATACTTTTAGCAAATTAAACATTTACTAAGTGACCGGCGTATGGAAGCCAAGGCCCACTTTCAGTTCTATCACTTTCGGTTACATAAAATAGAAAGTAATATTTAATCCTTTTATAATTAATGCATGAGTTACAAACATTGTTATATAATATTAATAATAATTTCTGGTTCTCAGTAGTTCTAATCTACTGTAACAAATCAAGCATAGGAGATTATAACAACGATGAATAAAAAAATTATCCTAACCAATGGAAGAGCCATGCTGACGCACCAATTTGGTCTGCTGCTCCGAAGTGACTCGGGCTCAAAGAATACTGTGTTTCACTAAGTGAGTGGAGATATTGGAGGCCCCAGAAATTATATCATTTAAACGGCGTAAAATGCCGGCAACACAACCGAACCGCTATTAAGTCTCGACTGTCCATGGAGGGCAATGTTCTTTTACCATAGAGAAGCTTCCTCCTTTGTTCGCTGTATAATAAAAAAACAGGCTAAAACTTAATGAGCGTGACTTTAATACTATTAAAATAATAATTGATCGATAATAAATTGTGATTATACCTATAATTGAGCATTGCTAATAATTTAATTGCAATAAGCCGTCTTTGTTAAGTATAAAAGAGTTGAATAACCCACGTAAGACGGACAGTCGAACAAAAAAATCGTGTCAAATGTTTACGCTCCATCGGATGATTTTGTATAAGCACATTGTTTTTTCGATGTATTTAAGCGTTTTTTCTTCGCTCCGTCTGGACGTGATCTTTTTAGCAAAAACAATCTTCGATCGGTGTGGATAAGTAATCGTTAATTGTACCTCTGATATCGCGAAAAACTTTTTTTTTATGGTACAGTGGCCAATAGAGCAGATGTGTCTCCTATATGGTAAGAAAACATAGCCACCCGTTGACAACCGCGTCACAGTCCGCGCATTAGATGTGTTGCCGGCTTTTTACGCTGCTTAAGTAGCATTTTTAAGGGCCTCCGATATTCCTCACTCAGTGAAACGCAGTTTAGAGGTACCGTCTCGAGTACAACTATTATTTCACACTGAGTATTCTGTTAGCCCGTGGCTCTTCGGACGAGTCGGCCCAATTAGTGCGTTAGCATATGCTTCAGCATGGCTCTCCCACTGGTGAATATTCGTTTATATTAAGATAATTAATATCCAAACATTACTCACACCTACACGGTGCAAATATATGCACTCATGCACTCAAACCAATTAATTAATCATATTTCTAAAATTAAAATTATACCATTGAAGCGGCTTTAAAAGCTGGCGACTCAAGCTCAAATTGTGGCACAGTCCACGGACCAAGACACTGAACTAAGTGGGGTCCGAAGGGTTGACCTATTTCCAGCAGTAGACGTCCTACGGCTGAAATGATGATGATGATGTCCACGGACATTTACCAGTTGTCTGTTGTCCGCTATTTTTATCTTATAGACATGAAGCTTTGCCCACACTTAGGTATATAGTGGTGACTATTATTCAATAAATATTTTACTACGGGATCTAAGTGTTAAAGCCATAAATTTAGCGCATAAAAGCCGGCGGAATAGTTTTCATTTCAAGCGATAACAATGAACTGCACCGCGCCCCACAAACCGCAGCTTTTAATACCGTTTAAGCGGGTTTGAAACTTTTTAACAGCTTCTTGCTACTGCGATCGTGGCACAAATACCAGACAGCAATACCATAAGCAAAATGCAACCGATGCGACGCCTGTTCCGTTGCGAGCTATACAATAAATCAATTTAAATAAATTTAGCCAAGTCGATAGTAAAATAATAATACTTTACCGGGCCAAAATCAAGGCTTCTCTTATCATTTCTTCTCTCTTTAGTAATCTTTTTACAAACCTTTCGTTGAATTAACAACTGTGTTTTTATTGAAATTTTTCTTAATTTATTAACTTAATAATATTTTAATTTAGGTTTCGTATCTTTATACAGTGAATATTAACTTAAAACTAATAACAATTTAAATTAATTACAGATATTAGTTAAATTCAAACAAGTTCCGTGAGAGAGCCATGCTGAACCAAATGCTGTCGCACTAATTTGACCGGCTCTCAGAAAGCTCAGCGTATTTATACTGTTTCGCTGAGTGAGTGAATACAGAATACCGTGAATACATCTTAAGCGGCATAAAAAACCGGCAACATAGCAAGCGCAGCGTAACACGGTTGGTGATGGGCTGCGGTGTTCTCTTACCATATATGAGACTCATCTCCATCGCCCGCTGTACCATAAATAGTCAAATTAATTCATTTGAATTTCCTTTTTATTTAATGTTTTGAAATTAACTAAAGCCCATAGACTTCAGTCGAGTATGAAGCTTCTGTTTAAAAGCATGATTGTACATAATTGCTCCTTATCGCTGTTACATAATATGATATAATTGTTTGATAGGACAACATTGCCAATCTATGACGTTAGTGTCAATGTTATTCCATTATGGATTACGTACGATATCTGTGGAAAGATAGCTGACAAAGCCACAAATAATCTTTTTGTTACTCGTTCATAATTATATTGGGTAATGTCCGAGTTGTGGTCACGGGCCTCGAAGGGTCTGTGCCATTAGCTTGTTCGGCCTTGGTGGTCCTTCAAACGAAGGGAGAAGTCTGCGATAAAAGCGCGCCCTGTGAAAACAGAGCGTACGAAACGGTGCCAAACGAGCAGGAGGCTCACCTTGGATAAGCACTCCTCGCTCCATGGACACACCCGGCCCTAGCACGGCCGGGGTCATTGCGGGTTTTTAGGAATAGGTATGATCTTTTTTGAAGGACCCCAATTCGTATTGATTTGAGAATACCGTCTAGTAAAACGCCGTTGAATAACTTATCTAGCACAACACAATTTGAATAATCAAATATATAAACAATATTTATATTAATGTTTATATATAAAATATAAACATAATTTAATAAAAAATTAAACCAGCTTAAAACTGCCTTATATAGTGAAGTGTGAAAAATAATTTTCATTAAGAAATAAATTAGTTTATTATAAATAGAGAGCCGTTTTAATATCGATTCTTTGCCATTTTATTCTATATATTATAATATTGACATCGTTTGCTGCAGAGTTCTGTCGTTTTAGATAACATTCATTCATATAGCTCCATTAACAACATAATAGAAGTTTATAAAAGAAAATAGATGTCAAATTTACAACCTCCGTTACTTCTTTCTTTTTTGTAATGATATAGTGGGCAACGGTGCAGGTGAGTCTCCTGTTTCATGTATGGAAAGAGAATACCACCGCCCATGGACAACCACACCGCTACGACGTGCTTTGGTTGTGTTGCCGGCTTAAGCCGGCTGTAAAACCGCTTAGCACCACTTTTAAGGCCCTCCGATATCCTCACTCATTCAGCGAAACACAGTAGAAGTACCGTTTCATGTACAACTATCATTACATGCAGAGTATTCTATGAGCCCGTGGTATCACACCGGATGAGCCAGCCCAAAGGGTGCCTCAGCATGGCTCTCCCACGGGTGCAACAGTATTGAGACACTCGCCCAACTATTGTCAAACCCTTCCAGAGATGGAAAGAAACTTGATACCTTTCGCTTCATGGTACACTTTTAAAACCATATAGCTACGAGCTTAACTTTTCACGGCGTTACGCATACGGTGACGACATGTTTTGCAAAAATAGTTCTTTGCTTGCAAACCAATGTTCCAAATCAATATTTTTATTTATTTATTGTCCACAAATTCCTTTACGTTATAAATTTTTTTATTTTTCAACAAATCATATAGTTTACTCTTAAATTACCTTGATTTTAAACTCTTTAAATTAAGTGGTATTTTATTGTATACCGTAACAGATATGCACATGCAGCTCTTATTATATTTGGTAAGCCTTGTAGAAAATACCATATAGAAAAAAAACTTTTTTATTGTTGATTTTAAGTTGGGATTCGATCCTGATACCTATCGCTTCGTGGTAGGCTTAATTTTTACGAGACTCTATTTTTTGGTATGCATTAATTTATATTGACAAAGGATTTTAATTAATATTTTTTAAATTTAATTTTTTATTTAATTAAATAAAAATTAATTTAATTAAAAAATATATGTAAATTAACGCATAAGTCTGAATTCGATAGATTAATGTTTGGTGAGTATGCATCTGACGTGCACTGACTAGATCCATGATTTTAGGATCAATCGAAATAATGCTCTGATTTATTGTGAGTATTCCTGGTGCCAGAAGTATTTATATATCATTTGGTTTCACGCGTACTTATTATGGAAAAAACTCTAAAGTGCCAAAAAAGTAAAAAAAATTAAAAGTAAAAAAGTAAAAATTCCATCTAAATAATTGTTTCACAGAATATACTATACCTACCTTATATAACCTACATTATTGTGTCTTTGAGCTTTTTAAAGAAAATATATATATTTATTGATAGAATTATAACTATAGATATAATATCTTTCGGCTATTCACAAAAGATTCAAAATGTGAAAAATAACGCGTATAAATTATTTTTTTCAATAAATAATACTGTACGAAATTCTCTCCAACAGTATAAAGCTATTTTAATATAATTATTTATTATACAAATTGCAGTAATACTTACCATTTGAAAAAACATGGATTCGCACACTTCCTCAGCTAAATTCTGTAGTTGTTTTTCACTCAACGATAATTCTGGATTCGCTAGTAATCCCGGTAAAAATAAATGCATGTTAAAAACTATTAATAAAAAGAAATCATCAATAAAATGCATTTTATCAATCACTGGCGGAAATATTTTACAACAATAGTAATTCTTATCAATAACTTAATTCACGTATTGCACGTTCATTAATAAGAGTTAATATAAACAATATTCGATTCAACTAAAAATATTTATCATGGGCTTAATTTATGAACGCAATGAGATGAAATGTTACGTAATTAAAATAATATAAACTCCTTCGTTAAAAATAAATAAACGTCAAAGTCAATTGTCAAATGGAAAAAAATTGAAATTAGAAAAAGTTCGCGAGCTGCGTGACTTTAGCACGGTATCCGCGCACGGTGTGGTTGGACCTCGTAGCGTTAGTGAGGGCCGTATATAAGCTTACGGGACGAATATTTTTATTAACCTTGATCAACCTCTAATTAGTATATTACCCTAACTAGTGGTTTTGCATTCAATTACACTATAGGGCATTTCGTACACTAATTGAATTATTAAATGCGATAACTTTTTTATTTTATTAATAATTCTGAGATATCAAAAATTTGATAGGTATACATCAAACGTAAATATATAATTTACATCAAAAGGTATATCAAATTTATATCTTCTTATTTTTTGGCTTTTGCGATCACCATTTTGTCAGAACAATAATATTTACATGGATAACTAGACAGATCAATCAAGGATATAGACAAAGTTCAAAGTGAGATACAACTTATAATTTATTTAATTTTTTTATGGTAAGAGAACAACGCCGCCCATGGACAACCGCACAGTCAGCGCATTGGTTGTGTTTCTGGTTTTTTACGCCACTTTATTTTTATGGCCTCCAAAATCTTCATTCACTCAGTAATAAATAATAATAAGAATAATTACTTCATAAATAATTATTAATGATGAATCAGTAATAAATCTTCACTTCAGCTAAATACAGTAGAAGTTCCGTTTCAAGTAGGTACAACTAATATTTACGGCTGAGTATACTGTGAGCCCGTGGTATCACTTCGACGAAACATAAAGCCGGTCTAATAAGCATAATTAATAAATACATATATTTCATGAAAACATTATTGTGATTTTCGGCAAATATTCTGTTATTGACATATTAAAGAGATATATAAACTTTTTCTTATTTCAAATTATTATCAATGTCATAAACCTTCATCGTCAGTTTGAAGGCAAAAGCGATATCTGGAAATAATTTAAAATTGTAATTTTTGGAGTGCAAATTGTCCGTGTCTCCTTATTTGGACTAAGAGCTTGCTTTTTGCGAAAAAAATACAATTATTGAAATAAAAAGTAACTAAACGAAAAGTCGTCTTTATATTTAGTTTTTTTTTATGAAAACGACAGATAACGAGCAGAATGAGAACGGCTCACCTAATCACCTCACCTAATATAAGCACTCCACCGCCAATGGAGACCTTTAGCCCCTGCAGGCCTACGGTTGAGTTGTCGATTTCTGAGGAATTTTTGCTGGTCTTATTGGTGCGAAGTTTGAATAACTTTTGTAAACAATTAATTCATATACACTTTATACAATCTTTATATTCATTTAATAATCATGTTTTTATGATATTGCGGACAATGGAGCAGGTGGGTAGAGCACCTATATGGTAAGAGAATACCGACTATGGTCGTCCATGGTACCGCTACAGACGAGCCGGCCCAAATAGTGCGTTAGCATATGCTTTAGCATGGCATTCCCACGGGTGAGACTGTTCTTATGCGTATGTTTTATATTTATATTATTTTTTGTATCGTTATTATTATTTAACGACTACTAGTTCTGGATATGCTAACTCTAAGAAGTGGGAAGAAACTCAGAGGAATCTTTAATTAAAAATAATTATTTATCATACTTATTAATAGATTATTTATTTCAGAGAAACTCACTTGTAAACAGTTTTTTCATTCAAATAGAAATATCAATATTTTTTAAACCATTTAACTTTTATTATCTTATTCAAAGCAAATTCTCTTACAATATTAGGATTATAGGAGTTATTTATTTCTGAGGCAAAATATTGGCCCAATAATTGCTAAATAAGTTCTTAATTCTATTCATCGTTATACTATATATTATTATCAAAATATAAATGAATAAAACTGTATATAATATGAAGCAAATTGTTAGAAGTTCAGTAAATACAGTAGACTTGCTGAAAATAATAACATTTATTCATTCTTTGGACAGTGGCCGCGAGAACGTCTTAACATTGTCTGTCTGAATGTCTTATCTGTAGGATAGCTATACTGACGCACTAATCCAGTGGAAATACGTGGTAATACTTACGGTAGGTTACGTGATAATAATATAAGAGTGAAATAGTACTTGTACTGTGTTTCGCTAAGGCGGTGAGGTTACCGAAAGCCCCTATACCTCGTCATCATCATCATCATCAGCCTATTATAAACACTGCTGGATATAGGCGTCCTAGAAAACCCCACCTATTGCGATCTGAATTCAGTGATTGTCCGCGACCTTAACGAAATCGTCTTTCCCTCGCGTCTATACCACGTGACGGCGTAAAATACCAGAACCACAATCAAACCGCGGATTCTGACACAATTGCTCATGAGCTGCTTGGATCTAACAGATTATAATAAAAAATTCAGACAAACCAAAACTGTAAACAATATTGAGAAAATTTTAACGGAAACTTTACGTTTCACACAAACACGACCCATTTGCCAGTCAGAACCGACTGTATGCATAATGTATCGATTTATTTGATATTGATAACATCACCGAGTTATCTATTCGATGATATATTTATTCGGGACTACATTAATATGGAATCCATTATTCTATTTAGCTGTTTTTATTCAACCTCCATCGACTGAGTACATCCACTATATAATAGTATATTTTCGTTCTAAATCCGTAGTATAGTAATATGCATTTAATATTAAATGGTTGTACTTTCGAAAGTAAAGCATTCGCATTGCATTTATTATTATTTTATTCTATGGAGGACAACGGAGCAGGTGGGTCTCCTATATGGTGAGAGAACACCGCCGCCTATTAACAAACGCGCTACAGTCCGCGCATTGGTTGTGTTGCCGGCTTTTAACACCGCTTAAGCGGCACTTTTAAGGGCTTCCGATATCCTCACTCACTCTGCGAAACATAGTACAAGTACCGTTTCACTCTTGAGTATTCTGTGAGCGTCTGGTGTATGGTTAATAGGTAATACCTCTATCCATATCAGTTTTTTTGTATGGAGTCGTTGGCAACCAAGCAGGAGGCTCATCTAGGATGATTGGTTCGTTCGCCCATCCCTAACCCTTGCAGGGCCTCGAGTGCGTTACCGGCCTTTAAAGGATACCTATTCTGAAGGCCCTTAAGCCGTAATGGTTAGGAAATACCTCAGCTGGCAGCTGATTCCACAGAGTGCTACTGCACGGCAAAAAATGCTTTAAAAAACTCTCAGTTTCCGAACGACAAACATCGAGGTGATACGGATTAAGGTTTGTGTTCTGCCTCGAGGATCGATGGTGAAATTGCAGGAAAGGAGTATAGGAATACTTGGAGTCAACATTTTCAGTGACGTTCGTTTTGTCGATTATCTAATGCAAAGGGTTATATTAGTCTCCAATAAGCGACTTCACTTCTGGTCATCGTTTGCAACTCTATAAAGCGCAAATACGGCTCCATATATGTCTTGTTTTTCATGTCATTTGACGGGGTTGTTTGCCGACAGGTATTTATGGAGGTTTAAGGGGAGGCCTATGTGCATCAGTGGACGTCTTACGGCGGATATGATGAATTATTATGATGACGGCCCCATACAAAGCTCCAAAATATCAGCTTCTTCCTCTAGATCGCATTCAGCGTAAAGCGGCTCGACTCGTCAACGACCAGACCCTTTCTGATCAGCTGACTCTTTGACGTTACATAAAAAGTTGGTTATTTGATTGGAATATAAAATAGATGCTTAAAATAATTTTTAGATGTAAGCTTTGTGATGCTGTCAATGCAGGACATCTCACATGAGTGATAAGAGGAACAAAGTGGATCCTATTTTATTTTTTGTAATAAGTATCTTTTGAATTGTATATATATAATATTGTATGTTGTAATTGAATAAAAGTTAGAGTGATTTAAATTGATGATTAGAAAAGTAAAGCATAAACATTGTCGATTTTTTGTATTAGATTACTAAACTTTTCATCACCTTCTCATTTATCAGATTTCATATAACATTTCATTATCATCATCATTTCAGTCGCAATACGTCTACTGCTGGACATTGGCCTTTCGGACCTCCATACGTACCTGTCAGAGGCGACCTGCATCCAGCGTTTTCCGGTGACCTTTATAAGGTCGTC
>DWCF01004426.1:0-16520 GCA_018230265.1 Delias oraia | reverse complement strand
TCGAAATGATACGGATTAAAGAGTGTTTTCTGTTTGTTTTTCTGATTAGGAATTTAAAATAGTCCCCGTGATAAATCCAATAGAAGATACTGAGGAAGTTGATATAATGGTGATATTTTACCGCCAAAGTCTGTCCCTTCGCTTGTCGTAATTCTTCTCTTATAAACATCATCTCGGGTCGAAGATCGCTATGTGACTTGGGGTCCATCTCGACTTTTAGCTTAGGGTCAATATTAGCCAGCTGTTGGTCACTATAATCAATAATTTATAAGGTATAAGTAAAATCGCAACAATTTACAAAAAAAAATCTTAGCTCATTAAACAAAACAGAATTATTCTAATTAAATTAGAGGGCGAGCCACGATGAAGCTTATGCTGACGCACTAGTTCAGCCGGTTCGTCTGGTGCGGCGCCACGGGTTTACAATACCAGCGAGTGTTTTGTTGAAATGCTGTGAATCAATAAAGCTATATCAAGACTACCAAGATTAATAGCTGGTAACTAAACCAAAGCATGGCTTGTGGCGCAGTTGTCCATGGACGGCAGAGATCACTTAATTTCAAGAGGCTTGACCTATTTATACCTATATCAGGTAGATTACTGATCGGAATTGTTCAATTATATCATTTCGGTCATTTACATATTATTTATATGGCATTTCAAATGTACACAAACCCACTAAATCGAACTTATTCCCGCCATTTCTGGCCGGACGTTAAAATAGTTTCGATTTACATAAACAAAAAATTGGTAATCACAAACGAGCTCCAACATCAGCTTCTAAAATGCCAGCGTCTTCCAAACTCTCAGGTTCAGCTTCATCCTCTGTGGGAGTTGCCATTTTTGTTTGGATTTGAGATTATAATACACAATATTCAATTAATTTCTCTAACGCCACAATACAAAATTGAGAGGAAAATTGTATTTTGATACTAGGTATTATGTTGTTTTGCAAATGTAGAATATTAATGTCATTTTTTAAATCTCATTGATAACTAAGGTGGAAAAGGCTGGCCGGTAAAAATTAAAAACCTACTTTGTAATTTGTACCTAATTCTACGTAATTTTGTGCCATCTATGGAAATATTGTAAAACTAAGAAGTATATCTAAATATACTAATTTTATCACAACACCCAATTTTCATAATTATGAATATTTTTCAATATTTAAAAAAACATTAAACTTCACAAGAAAGTAAAAGTAAAGACTAGGACAGTAAACTCAATATAAATGTTAACACAGTATAAAAAATAATTGCCGCTTTAGTGTCGTAAGTTAGTCTTAATTCCCTAAAATATTAGTCCCGAAACGTTAAATAGAATTTTAATAGAAATTTTTCTTGTATTTTATCTTATTATTTACATCTTGTTTTATTTACATCTAATTAATGTATTCTAAATTACTCGAAATAAATATATTAGCAGATGGCAGCATTGTGGGCTGTCAACTTTTTTAATCTGTGCGATGATAAAGGGTGACTGAACTGCCTCATTGTTATTTATTGCATTTGACTCTAATAATACATTAATTAGCCGTTTTACGGGACACAGTGAGTGCAATATCATACATTACAAGTCGTGACAGCCATACCGATGTGAGTAATATTCAGAGGTGTGGCGTATCGGGCGTTGTTCTAAGTGCTGTGACGTTTGGTGTAAAGAAAATATTTCTATTTCGACACACGATGACCGAGTACAAGTTGGTTGTGGTAGGTGCTGGAGGCGTCGGTAAATCGGCCTTGACTATACAGCTGATTCAAAACCATTTCGTCGACGAGTATGACCCTACCATAGAAGATTCGTATAGGAAGCAAGTGGTAATAGATGGAGAGACATGCTTGTTGGATATCTTGGACACGGCTGGTCAAGAGGAGTATTCGGCTATGAGAGATCAGTATATGCGAACTGGTGAAGGGTTTCTACTTGTGTTTGCGGTGAACAGTGCTAAGAGTTTTGAGGACATTGGGTCATACAGGGAACAGATAAAACGAGTGAAGGACGCGGAAGAAGTGCCGATGGTATTAGTCGGGAACAAGTGCGATTTGCAGGCATGGGCTGTTGATATGACGCAGGCCAGAGAGGTAACATAAAGATTACCTTATGAAGCTCCAATTTTTGATTCATTAATTTATAATAATTATTTTATCATAATCTTTGTTATTTTGACTTATTTTTTTTTACATTTACTTACAATTGCTCGAAATTTCCATATCATAATATATTTGCTAATCAGTAAATATTTCATAATATGTACAATTTATTTATTTGTATATATTTTATTTTGTTGTATACAACTTGAACTAAATGAATTGAAACTTGAAATGTATTAGACATTAAGAGATAAATGTAATATAAAAGTTATTTTGATGCAACTGTAAATGTAATCACAAGAGAAAATTAATATTACTTAACTATGAGTCACATTTAGTGACATCTGTCTGAATCATTTAATTCAATCATCTGTGTATAATAGAACCACTCATATACTTTACAAATAAAACTTAATAAAAAAAGATAACTCAAATGAATTCCCTGAATAACCCAAAAGAAACATAATTATTTGACAAAACACATCTGTTTGGACCCATAGCTCTTAAATGAATGAACTATGTGGTTTTTAGTTTCAGAATGTTTTAAGTAATGAATATGCAGCTGTATATATATCTCCTATGGATGCACAAAAACATATTTAATAAAATAAAACCTTTTCTGTATGTATATGTAAAGACTATTGGAACTTCTCTAACTAGTAAATATCAGATATCTTTACTAAGTAACAATGATTCACAATTTATGTATGGATAATATTACACACATGGTGTACAAAGCAATTTGTCCACTTCAATATAAACAGAAAGTTATATTTGAAATGTGTTTATTTTGAACCTCCTTAAGTGCGTCGATAAAACAATAAAAAAATTACCTGCATCATATGCAATAAGAATAATCTCTGATACAATAATACGTAAGGGGTCTCTAACTTGGTGGCTTGTGAATTTTCACCCAGAGAACTTAAATTCTTGTTAACATAATAAGACTTGACTGTAGTGTGAATATTTTATCTGTGCTACAAATATTAAGGGATTTCTTATTTCTGTCATTTTTGATTGGTTATTTTTCATTGTATTGTGTTAATGAATTGATAGATATGATTTTGTTATCATTTCAATGTTATTTTCTCTATTACAATGTTATTCTTATATTTTTCTCATGGTAGAAAACTGATTTATAATATATTATATTGCATAAGATCTACTACTATAAGTAGTAGTATTACTATTATAATTAGTAACTAACTATCCACTATAAATTATTTTTCAAAATTACAGGTTGCCCGAAGTTATGGAGTGCCTTTTGTAGAAACATCAGCTAAGACCAGAATGGGTGTGGACGATGCGTTCTACACGTTAGTGCGGGAGATTCGAAAAGACAAAGAAAGCAGGGGTAAGAAATTCAGGAGAGGTAACAAGTTAGGTTCCAGGCGTCCCATCAAATGTACATTACTTTAAAGCTTTAAATACTATTGATAACTGATTTCTATTATTGAGTATTTCCAGTGTAGCTTCTATTTGAATGTTTATGGCACAGTAAATGACTTTTTGCTTGGTAACTTTTAAAAAAAACAGAAAAGTTCAAACTTCTACAGTAAGGTATGTAGAAGTTGAAAACTATTTGTTTTACTGTTAATGAATACTGGAATACTAATGCCGTGGTTATTAAGTTCCCTTTGATTTTACCTATTTTGGGTGTATTGTGTAACAAATACAGAATAAAGTAAGTTGTGATAATAGTGCCATGATTACTAAAGACTAAAGACTTTCTTGATGATGCTCTTCCAATTTGGTTATGGTTAATAAAATAGAAACATCCAAAAACTAAGCTACACTGAAATATCATAAAAGTATAAATTAATCCTAATATTATATTCTAAATATCTATTGATATAGATGTGACCATCTTTTTCATTTAAATTTAAATCTTATCAATTACCTATTTTAGTTTTAAAATAATTTCTTGAAGTGAAATTATGTGATGATGAAATTCTAAGCTCTATATGTAATTTGTGGAAGATCAGCTACTGTTTGAATTTTCATATTGATTAATTTTATCCTTTACATAAATATTCAACTGTTTTGGGAGAAATGTATGGAAAAAAATGTTAATTTCTTTGCATATCAATTACATGTTGCCTTAAAAACTTCTTTAACTTTCTGTAGCTTATTTTAAATATCTATGTTAAACACTCGCGATTCTGTGTCTGAATCTCAAAGATACAGGTTTTGGTTGTGTATATTATACAAAACTGATGTTTTAATGTAAAAAAATTAATATCTTCTTATTTTATGGAATTGTTTCAAGGCAAAAAAATAACCTAATTGTTATGCACAAAAATGAAATGCTTATTAATAAAATGTTTTTATTTGTAAAAGTTTACATGGAACAAAAACAAAATTCTATAAAAAACAAACTATTTTAATGTTAGATATGATATATCAGGGATACCATGTTTATCACGTCATTAGCATTTTTATTGAAATATTATTTATGGTATTTTAAAATAGCCAATTTGTGCTTACCATTGCCCAGAGACTTTAGAGAAATATTCGTATTGAGGTGTATTTAAACCAAAGACTATCTTACACTAAGCCAAGCCAACAAAGAGCTGATAGACTTCATAGAGGACAAAAATAAATCAGATGATAGGGTTCTGTATAGGGACTGCGCTAAAAACCGCCGGAAATGGAGTCGAGGCCGTTCAAAAAGCCAGCGTTCCCGCGACGGCCCATGCAGAGGTTCGAGTCTCGCAGGAGATGCCCTTTTGCTAGTCGAGGCACAAAATCAAATTAAGCGAGAATATCAAATCAAGCGAGAGCCCCAAAAGTAAGCGAGAAGCTGTGAAGGCCTTATGCTAACAGCGTTAGTAATTTTAAAAAAATTACACTAAGGGTGCATTCCACTAGACACGCACACAATATATTGAGTAAATATTAAGAATATTTTGAACGTTATGAGCGTCTAGTGGAACACATCCAAAGTTGATACCATAAATCCTGCTAGCTTAGTCATCCAATGTAATTTTAATTTATACTGTCTTAAAAGTCACTTGCAAACGTGTGAAATTAATGTTTTTTTTTTGACTTAACTACATATAATTTTGCTATAATATACACATATTAATTAAAGTTGTTGACAATAAAATTCTGTATGTAAAATTCACGTGATGCGGTGTTGGTTGCCGAACTCCTACAAAACTATCCGACCGAGAATCTGTGAAACGATCAACGTCAATTTTTCATACATAATAAGGACTGTTCACGTCAAAAATTTTGTATTTATTTTTTTATAATATGAGAGTAGGCTATTTCTCTATACATTTTATCGAAATTTTATTTTATTCGACGCACGTACTTTGGCGCAAGGTAATCCTGAATCCCTGTTTAGTATTCAATTTTTTCATACTTACAATGTTAACTAACGGTTATTTGTACAAAATAATACCTGAATTACAAAATATTCATCTTATTTCTAATTTGACTCCGTTTTTGACTTAGATGATTAATCTGTGTGCATAAATTAGTTTAGTTTTATTATTCTATTTAAGCCCCGAAAGCTGCGTCGCTTTTCGATGTCTCCATATTGATTGTATTGCTATGACATAAATAACCTGTTCTTCCAAAGTGTCAAGAGATGGCGCTCTTACAATGTATATAACTATCAAATAATAGTGTCGCGTCAGTAATCATTACTGACATAGTTATAAATTGATGGTTTTTTGTATCTGATTGTGTCTCTGGGCGAACCTAAATTTCTGTATTTATATAAATATGACGATATTCGATATGAATATTTTTTAAAATTCTGTCTCTTAAGAGTTTTTTGTACAAAATACAGCGAGTTGTTCATAAAAATTTAAAACAATATAATGTGCTGTTCTATTTGTCTATACCATAACTATATTTCTTCTCTCTTGCCTATAAATTCTTGACTATTTTCTCTTGTAATTGTTGCGAAATTAGGTTCTAATAAACGTAACACGCTTTTAAAATGTATTTTAAATATTTGTGAATAACATGGCTAAAGTACAAATTCAAATGTGTCTCGGCTTTTACGACTTTTATTCGTTCGAGTTTAGTAATAATGTCCTGTAGACAGTATATAAGAAATGTAAAGCACTACAAATTGTGTGCATACGTTCGACACTTTTCGTTTTTGATTTTTTTCGGTCTATGTCAAACGGACATGTTGCCAGAACTACCGACTACTATGGTATTTCAGTTAAAATATTAAAACGCTAATAGACTATAGTATGTAGTAGTGATGTAACGAATATGTATTTACATATTTCGTGACATTCGCGTTCGAAAATTTTATGCGTATGTATATCGAAAATTATTATAATATTTGTAACAAAATCTTAATGTTTCCAATTTACAAAGCCTTTCAAATATTGTTATATTCTTTATCTAATTTCATTTTAATATTTGGTATTGTAAATAATCAAATTTTCATTAGAATTCACCAAATATCAAAAATGTAACGATTACTAAAGTTATAATATAATAGTATAATAAAGCTATTGAAGAAAGGCGGCAAAATCAAAAGTAAATTTTTGTATTTGTCGCGTATGCCTTAACTTATATTCGTAACATCACTAGTGTGTACTGTTGCCACAATAACAATATAAAACGTCATTTGCATCCTGTACGTTTCATCATCATTTAAGCCTTAGAACGTCCACTGCTGTACTTAGGCCTCCTCTTTGGACCTCCATTCATATCTGCTGGAAATGACCTCAATCCAGTGTCTTCCGGCGACCTTTATAAGGTAGTCTGTACGTCTTGTGGGTGGACATTCTACGCTGCGCTTGGTAGGCCGTGGTCTCCACTCTAGCACTTTTTTTTGGTATCTGTTTGTTTAGCGTCACTCAACTCATTACTGATATTTTGCCAGTGTCAAATTATAATTAAAAGCACTTAAAAAACATTAACTATCATAATGTATGTAAAAACGCATTTCTCACGAACGTTTTCCCCATATTTTTGTACTATGGATTGTTGTACATAAGTTCGGACTTCCTAGTTGTAAGCTTCCGCGTTTTACTTTAGATAGTGTAAAATCAATTATAGCTAATTGTGTACTATAATATTTTGAAATAAATAAAATGTTTTAAGAGCCACATGCGGCATTATCGTCTCTCCTATCTTAAATGTCAGTTTTTTTAGCGCGAAAATCACATTATTTATTAAAATACTGATTACATATATTAATAATGTTATTCGGATATAGATAAAAAAAGGTTATATAATTGTATAAAACGTACGGTTATTCATTAGGTAGGTAGATTGGGTCGTGCGTAATTTAAGACGAAACGATTTCTTAAGAGTATCATCACAAATATGGCGCTGTCTTTAGTAGCAACTTATAAATTCAGACGGTTGTATAAAAAAATATATATATTTTCACATTCGATACTATAAATAAAAGCCGGCAACACAACCAATGCGCGGACTGTGGCTCGGTTGTCCACGGGCGGCGGTGTTCTCTTACCAAATAGGAGACCCACCTGCTCCGTTGTCCGCTATAGATTAGAAAATATCTATAGAAACACTCGTGACGTTCTTGTCTATAGACTATAGTGCTAGCACCGAGTGTTAGATGACAAGATTAATTGACTCTTGTGAATTATTATCTTTGGAATAATGTACCTCTAGTTTAAGTATCAGCTTTTTTTATTCAAGCAAAACAATAACCTCTTCGCTTAATATCGAAAAATGGTTGTGTTCTACCAATAGGCGTACATAATTATATTTTTTTGACAAATATACTGACGCATCGCAAATAGTCTGTAGAATCTATAATCTTCATACTTACCGTTTTAGTACGTCCTTTATATACAGTTATCTCGTGAATTGTATTTAATTGCTTGGAATGTTTTTTTCTATGAAGCATTTAAAACTTCTTTTATCTCGGTTCCGTACAGTTTTTTCTCTATGTATACATAATTTTCTACTTAATGCTGATGAAGCATTAGTAAGCAAAAGAATGTGCATACTGTATGCACTGCATGGTTTATAATAGTATAAATCATCATGTTTAATTTAGCAGCTGTTACAGGAAATGTATTTGACTTTTCTAATCCACTCGCACCCACCAAAAGTGCCGGATTATTAATCGACAAAGTAGTCGTAGAACCTATAGACCAATCACACTACCTTACAGTGTGTTACTACAAAGACCCTTAATTTCATGAGTTTGACGTTTCGTCGTTTTGAACGATGGCATGCAATTACTTTATAAAATTATAAAAAGCTGTGTTGCCATTAATGATCATCACTGTGAATTTTAGGGAATATTATTTTATATGTAGCTCCTAGCTAAACTATGTGAGGTACAATGAAGTATTCAAACGAATTTTATACGTGCAGATTTCATTTTGTTTTATCATTATAGTTTAAGTTAAAATTAATTATGTACCTTAGATAATTTACTTTATATTAACGAAATATAACTGCCATGTAAAGTCAGTCCTATATTTTTGCCATTAAACTAAAAGATTTTATACATAGTCTTATTAAAATAAAAGCTTTACTTTTGCAGTGTCGTGTATAATAATCATAATTTAAATTCATATCAAGGCTAAAGCACAAATATTTGTAAAAGTAGGCTAATTATTACGAATAAAATCAATGTAATTCTGTAAAAAAGGCACAGAGATTGTGCTTGTTGAAGTTAATAAATTGGCAAAAATAATTGTTTTTTTCTTTATCTCCTAAAAAGGGAAGAACCTTAAGATAAGATAACCTAAAGGTTCATAAGAGATGTTTGTCTGTACCATGGAAAAAATATAAATAGTCCGTGATCAATGTTTCACTTTACAGACAATATCATTCCTATCAAACTGAATTGAATTTTGTCGTGTTCATCACCCTCGTAAGTATATAAATATATCTTTTAAACATATGCAGAATTTATTTATGGAAGTAGTGGCATTGGACGCTTATCTAGGATAAGCGGTTCTCCATCCATGGACATCCATAGCTCTTACAGATCCGCGGGTGGGTTGACGGGCTTTAAAGAATATGTGCGCTCTTTTATTGAAAGTTATTGGTTTTTTTATTTCGTCGTAATCTTATTTTTAATAATTTAATCTACCGAATTTTTCATTTGCTTTATTCCATTAAAATTGATTACAGCAGGATCTTTTGAAATAAAGACTACACGCAGATAGTAGAAACCTGTGGTATTTTTTTAAAAAAATACTTCATATGTCTACTGTCAGCTTTCAATTCTCTGATAAGAAATTGCAAATATAATAATTATGTTTATAAAATATTAAAGATAAATCAAAGTGAATACAGAAAATACAATGGATTCAAAGGATGTATGCGCAGATATCGAAAATGACGAGTTTTATAGTAAATTTCTCGAAGAGTCAATAAGACCCATAACCGGCGAAAATATATCTGTGACTGACCAAGTAACAAAACTTACTGATGGAATCAATAAACTTACAAAAAGTTTAGAATGCCAGGTTTTAGCCAAACATAATGATTTATTAACACAGGCCAGTCATATATCAGATTTAGAAAATATGCTAGAGGCAGTAAAAACACAAGAAGAATCACTTTTACGTGGCACAGAAGGGCTTGCTGAAAGTGTGTTTGCGTCTTACGAGTCGCTTGATAATCAAACGCGTATGCTCGAGCGAGTTCAAATAACTTGTAACTTGCTACGACATTCATCTAAAATCTTAAATTTATGGAAAAAATTATGTTCGATACACGATAATCCTGCTAAAGAGGCTATGCTTCTATTTGAATTACATGAGTTATTCGGGGACTACGATTTTGAAGGTATAAACTTATTAGATGATGTCTTAAAACAAGTACAGAAGCGGAGAACAGAGCTTCTTCACAATTCCACTGAAATGCTGCAAACTAGTCTCTTGAGTGGAGATAAAACAAAATTACTTCAATGTTTTAAGGTCTTTCACAATTTGCAGTGCACAACTGATCAAGTTACTACTACTGTAGATAACATTTTAAAAAATTTACAGAAAGAAATCTGTAATGGTCTAAATGTTCAAATGGTTTCTATTGAAGTTAAAAAATCAAGTTCAGGACGCATTGCACCTGGTAAAGCCAATATAATGAGTGCGCAAGAGTTCAAACTAAAACTTTGGGATAATATTGAAAAAGTTTTCAAATCTGAAATTTATAAGAGTTGCCTCAAAGTTGTAATGCTACAGAATGTATTGAGTGAGTTACATGCTATTGGTAACTTTAGAAATATTGCCAAGAAGTTTTGGAATGATCTATGTTTGCTCTTCAGTACTGAATTAGAAAAAAGCCCAACAAATGTTAGCCAGTCTATTGAAATTGATTATGCAAAGTTATTGAAATGTTTTAATGACTTGCTATCTAAATTAAAGTGTAAAAATTTAGAAATGAATCGTTCATATTTTACAAAATGGGAAAACTCTTTTCTATCGAAATCACTTGCCAAACTCCTAGAACCAGTAAGAAGCATGTGGCACCTTAATCAAGTTCCGAGTATGGATCAAATAGACAATGCTGTAAGGGTTATAGCTGAAGCATTGAGTATATCTCTTGGAGACAAACAGTTAAGTATTAGTCTAGCTTACAGTGTTGCTAAGAGCATAAAACAGATGCACATGGAAACTGAGCAGAGGCTGTCTATGGACAGTGATGTCGCCCAAATAATTGAACCACCCTCTAGTTCTCAACAGAAGAATGCAGACTTATGTAATGCTTTATATTATTTTTCCTCACAGATAAAAAGAGTACTTGTTAATATGAATTCATTGCTGCCATCTGAAAGTGTGCAAATTGTTCAAAACAGTCTAGAAGATATATCTAGCTTACCAATTCTGCAACTATTTGCAGAATCAATAAATAATTCTCTCTTTATAATACTTATGACAATGCATGATGAACAGGACTTAGTAAGAAATGAAAATCCAAGCAATAAAACTTTAACATGCTCTCCATACATGAAAGAGTTACAACAATTTGTTTCACGCTGCAAAGACATTTATTTGTCAATGTTCCATGAAAAAAATGCTCTAAATGAGTGCAGTATGACAATCTCAAAGGCTTGTATTGAACGATACATTCAACATGTATGCAATGTTCGTCCACTAACTGCATATGGTCGAGCTAAACTACAAGTAGACTGCAAACATCTGGAAGCTTCTATATCGCCATTAATCAATGATATGAACGAATTAGGAGACCATTATCGTCAGTTAAAAGCATTGCAATTGTTATTAGAAAAAACACCTCAAGATATAGCAAAAAGCCAGTATGAAGGAGCTTCTTTGCCCTACTCTTTGGTCATGATGTTTTTGTTTTCACATGCTGGACCACAGTTAATATCTCCCCACATTTGTGCTGGTTGGAACATACATAAACTTATGCAGTGGTTAGAAACCCATAAGAATGAAAGGGACAGGCTGGAGTATGTTGCTGGCGCGTTACAGCGATATCAGAACCATGTCAGACAAAATCAAATTGCTACATATGATGTTGTGTATCCCTTACTGCTACAGCTCTTAGAAGATGGCAGAAAGAAGTTAATAAAATAGGATGATTATTATATTATTATTATAAATATTAAACTTAGAAAAACAGTATAATGTTAAGAAAAAGTTTATTAAAAATAAACTATTTATTAATAGAATATAGCCACTTATTATTTTCTTCTAAAGAAATGTGACAGCCTCTTCATCTTGAGAAGACAATAAATTTTTATTCTCATCATCCTAAAATGGAATTGAAGCACTTTATTTATATGTTGCCAGACTACTTCTGTTAAATCATGGAAAAAATTAAAATACAATTAACAAAAACTACAGTGTATAAAATTATATTTATTCCTTAACAATCTTAATACCGTTCAAAGGACAACTATACGCTTAAGAATTTTTAAATACAAACAAATGCTATTTATACACTCTAATATACATCTTTGCCAAAATTTAAATGAAAATTTGAAACCATGATTACAAAACTCGCTTGGTTCAATGTCTTTGGAATTAACTAATTAAATTAACAATTGTAGGTAACTGTGCGGCCATGAAAACTGGATCACAATTTCAAATTCTTTGATAAATTTTCAACATCGTTTATGGAATGAAATTACTAAACTACAGATATAATTTTTAAATTAATTTAACAAAGGTCCTGACCCTGTTACAAATACTTATGACTCATATCAATTTTTTTTAATGTGTTTTTCCAAAATATATATAGAGAAGGCGCGCGCGTTTCTATATAACAGCAGGAACTACGCTACGTTCTATTACGTGATATCAAACCTGACTGAAAGCTATGTTGAATACGTCTTGATAGTCATTCACAAAGTGTATTTCAATGTCTTTCTTAATAAAGTCTGGGAGATCGTCATAATCACGACGGTTCTCTTCTGGGAGTATCACACACGTTACGCCGACACGCTTTGCCTGCAACACAAATTTACATATATTTGGGAAAATTGTCGATATAATTAATTAAAAAAAATAAAAATCATACAGTTGGATGATAAAGGTGGAGCACATTTTTTTAATGTTATGCCGGACAACGGAGCAAATGGGGTATATGGTAAGAAAACCACGGTCCGGGCATTGGTTGTGTTGCCGGGTTTTTTAAGCCTTTTAAGGGCTTCAGATATCCTCACTTTGCGAAATAGTTCAAGTACCGTTTCACGTTGAGTATTCTGTAAGCCTGTTATACACTTCGGACGAGCCGGTGCAATTAGTGCGTCCGCATATAGTTCAGCCTGGCTCTCCCACGAGTGTGATTAGAGGACATTCTCTCTATGAGTCGGTCCCTTAGGTCTAAGGATCGTGGGCAGGGTTACTTTTGAAGCGAATAATCTGTCCTCATCGATTCGTTAGAAGACATTAGAGGAATTTTTATTTAGTGTAAATTCCATGTAACATCCCTCGATGATAGTCAGTTTAAGTAATAATCTTGATTTCAATAAATGTTGTGATAGGTGTGTGTATCCCAAAAAAAGACATTATATTCTTAAGTTTATACAAATTTAAAATTTATGGTACATGTATGGAAATGTCCCTAAAAACTTACTGCAATAATTTTCTCCTTAATACCACCAACTGGCAACACTCGTCCTGTTAGAGAGATCTCACCGGTCATAGTCAGTTGTGATAAAACCGATTTGTTAAGAGCCAGAGACAATAGAGCTGTGGTTATGGTCACACCAGCCGACGGGCCGTCCTTTGGCGTCGCGCCTTCAGGCACGTGGAGATGTAAATGACTGAAATTAACATAACACCGCGTCTGTAGTTAAAATCATTCTGGTATTGACTGTAATAGGTTCGGATCCCTGGGTAATGATTAAATGTCTAAGTATAAGGCTTATCGCCCAACTTGGGGTTGATCATTAAAATAGATGCAACAATTATTCCCTTTAAGCCCATTACATTTAGTAACCGTAAATGGTATTACTGGAACCAATACTTCCGATCCTCTTTGGCCAACTTCGTAGTCTTATCAGACAGCGAACCCGGACGCAATATTCTAGTTCCTGATCTAATAACAGTGACGTCAATAATCGGCTATCAAACAAGTTATTTCGTAGGAGTAACCCCCAAATACGGACTTTAACTAATGCATTAAAAGGACAAGGAAAAATAGCCCGTTTCACCAATACCAATGGTATTACAATATATGTACCTAGTATTTAAGAAAGTGTTGCCAGGGTTATGTTTGTCCAGATAATTTCTTGCGACTGTTAGAGCAATTCTGGCAGATTCCTTCATCACATCACCCAAGTGTCCTGTCAGTTCCAACGTTCCTGTACTAGCCTTTTCCTCGTGATGCTTATTGCGTAGTGCTGTCTCTATGTATAGAGTACTGCCACCTAAAAAATATACCATTATACCAATTAATACAACAATAAAATCTGAAATATTAATAAAATTGTAAGTCGTGGATTCATAACGTATATACAAATTACTAACCTAACTTTAAAATTCACTCACTTTTTGACGTGCAATGACAATGTTTAAAGTGAAATTTTGGTCCTTCGAAGTCTGGTTTATAAACAAAATACAGTCGAAAACGATTTTTACGACATCTGTTAGAAAGATCGGTCGGTTATAAGCTGTTATATATATTAAGGTCCCATCCGAATCTAGTAAATTATTTAGTATCCTACAGCCTAACATCGAACGAATGAACGAATGAAGTCTTATAAATGGTACTGTATACAGCTGAGTACGGTATGGTATAGCGGAAAACTGAGAACACTGCCGCCCATAGATAACTGCGCCACAGTCCACGTATTGCTCGTAATGCCAGCTTTTTAAGCCACATAAGCGGCATATTTAAGGGCCTCCGATATCCTCACTCATTCAGCGAAACAGCAAAAGCACCGTTTCAAATACACACGCCTAATTATTCACGTTGAGTATTCTATGAGCCCGTGGTATCACTTAGGACGAGTCGGCCTAATTAGTGATTCAGCATATGCGCCAGCATGGCTCTTCACGTCATTGACATCTAATAATCTTAATATTATTTTCTGATATAGGTATCATTTGACAACAAGTTCACATACATAACGTATACTACATATATTCCTATGATGATATAACTACGCAACTAATACAGTTCTAGTGTACTAGTGTATATCTATTGCTTATAACATCTTTCCGATATAACGTCGGCAAATATGCGGTCCCTTCAAAGTTCATACTTCAGGTTTTGACTGTATTCAAGTTCAAATAAACAAATATTAAAATAGGTCCCATTAATCGCACTTTTGCAAGTCGATTGGACCATTCTTTCGGAAGATATACCTCTATGAACCAACAAGAAACTCATAGGGTTTCATTTTATTATCGCCAAATTTACAATCTCATTGCCACTTCAACTTACTACCTTATTAACTTAGTTGGGTTTATTTATAAGCTATTGGCGTTTAAAAGGTATCAGTTAGTGCTTGTGCAAAAGAATATATTTAATAAAATTATGTATTTAATACTCCGAACCCATGTAATATTTTCTTACCCATAGCGGTCCACGCGAGTCCCATTACGACGCCAGGCGGTGTGATGTCATACATCCTGTCATGCTTGAACGTGGGCTTCCCAACTAAATCGGAGAGATTTCCATCTGTTACCTGTAATGTCTCCGCTTCCTGTTTTACTATCTTGAAAGCCACTTTACGGGCTATCTGAATGAAAAAAGTAATTATGTAATTTCTAGAGTCAACTGATAAGCCATTTATGAATGTAAAATGTATTTTTTTTATTTGACATAAATACAAGAATGCAGCTCATTGAATGTCAAAATCAGTCTAGCACCAGCTCTCTGCTAAGCCCACTGAGAAGAACCGGTAGAATCTAATGGGATATAATTGATTACTACCGTGAGATATCTACTTAAAGTATAAAAAAATATAACAAAAGATTATTTTGATAATGCCTGGCATCAACACCTTATTCCCAAGGCATGACATCATTTAGAAAAACATCAACACTACAGTATGCATATCACACAAAACGTCTCTTTACAGTTCTATAAATTTATTTACAGATACGATTACAGCATAGGAACAGTGTTAAAATCGGTATCCTATGACTTAAGCGATGGACAGATTTTCATAAAATTTGCTATCTTAAATTATTAGAAAAATAGCCAATTTTTTGAATTGTATAGCGGAAACGGAGCAGGTGGGTCTCCTATGTGGTAAAAGAACACAGCCCCCCATGAACAACCGCGCCGGAGTCCAGGTATTGGTTATGTTGCCGGCTTTTTACGCCGCTTAAGCGTCACTTTTAAGGGTATCCGATATCCTCACTCACTCAACGAAACACAATACAAGTAGCGTTTCAAGCTGAGTATTCTGCCAATTAATTAAAGACTTTTTTTCACGCGGCTGCATATCGTATCGGATATTGTAAAGTAAACTGTAGTGATACAAAAGCCTTCACGGTACCTTTTCAATATGTTTCTGTAAGTTCCGAACGCCACTCTCCCGACAGTAAGACTTGATGAGAGTGTGCAAAGCTTCCGGGGTCAAGTCCAGCTGTTCTGTATTGAGGCCGCAATTCTTTTGCGCGGTTGGCACCAAATATTGTTGGGCGATCGCTAACTTTTCTTCTGCCACGTAACCTGAATTACAGAATCATTGAATAAATATGTTTTTGATCTTGTGATATTGATAATGATGGTGTGAGATGGTAGATTCCAATAATGCTACAAGTTTCACTCTGGTATTCTTCTGGCCCGTGATTTACGTTTGGAAGATTAGTGCGACAATATATTATACTTAAACTCAACGGGGTTAAATTATCGTGTAATTAATATTCACTGTCGCTTAGTTTATTTAAAGTTTACCTTAACAAAAAATAATATTCAAATGTTGGCAAACAAGCAGGAAGCTCACGTAGGATAAGCTTTTGAGAGCCTCGTAGATAAGTGGTTTAATAAGTCTACTATGAAGCGAGAGGTATTGGGTTCGAAGCC
>DWCF01004425.1:0-16527 GCA_018230265.1 Delias oraia | reverse complement strand
TAGTATGTAATCTTACTTTTGCAAAATGGCCACAGTCTTTAATTTGAATACCTTTTAATGGGCAATATTTGATCGGACTGTACGAACTGCCTTATATCTGCGTACGTATAAATATAAAAATATTAAAAAAATAATTCAAGCACTCTCTTAATTTAACTAATAATTTGAAAACCGCCGCCCATGAACAACCACGACACAGTCCGTGCATTGGTTGTGTTGCCGGTTTTGTACACCACTCAAGCACACACACTATTTTAAGAGCCTCCAATATTCTCATTCACTCAGCGAAACACAGTACAATTACCGTTTCACGTTCAGTATTCTGTGAGCCCGTGGTATCACTTCGAATGAGCCGTCCCGATTAGTGCGTCCACATATGCTTCAGCATGGCTCTCCCACGCGTAGTTTGTTTCCAAACTGCGCCGAAACTGAGACACTCGTAGCTAAATGGTATTAAAAGTCTACTATCATCTTTCATAAATCCTCACTTACCAGTAGAAGCTGGGCTAACAACCGGTTTAACAACGGGACGAGTGGTGCAACGCGACGGGACACAGGACCTCCTAGCCAGAGGTCTCAATCCAGGGCATTCGGCGTCTCTGGCAGCTCCTTCAGAGCCTTCTACACCACCACGCGCGCACCATACTGTGCGTGTTTCAATACCGGCTTCACAGGGTCCAGTACACTGAATGACAGATAAAATTTACTTCATTTACTTTACAGCATGTGTTTCGGTAACATTTAATTTGTTTTAATGAGCTTTTGAAAAAATATCGGTATCGCTATACCATACCAAAGCATATTGGTAAAAGAACACCGCCGCCCAGGGCCAAATGCTCCACAGTCCACGTATACATAATTTAACCGGCTTACAATCTATTCACTCACATAGTAAAACACAGCACAAGTACCGTTTTACGACGTTACCGTTTTTGACTATTCTGTGAGCCCGTGGTAATACATCGGACTCGCTGTTTTTTTCTATAAGATGGTCTATAAGATAAATTTTGACTATGGCTAAGAAAGCGTCAATTGCATTTATTTTATCATTTTTCATATTATAGTATAGCAGGCATATGAGTGGACGAGTCTCCTATATGGAAAGATATTGCTGCCACCCATGGACAACAGTCCCACAATCAGTGGTTTGTTTGCGTTACCAGTTTTTTACGCCGTTTGGGGGATTAATTTAACAGGCCTATAATCACTTCACGTCCGCACAGTACATGTCTCGCACTGGTGATCTGTTAGCCCTTGGCATCATCGGACGAGCTGACCCAATTATTGCAACAGCATGGCTCTACCACGGGTAAAGTAGTGTTAAAACACTCGTCCGGCCAGCTGAAGAGACACACTGTCTCCCTCAAGTTTAGCTTACCGCAATGAAAAGCCACCAATATAACCGTACCATGGATCGTAGAGCAGTTGTGCATGCTAGCGCTGTAACCTTAACAAACTACGCCCGTTGTTCACAATATAAAACAAAGAACTACCTCTCCCCAATCACTGAGGTACCATGAAGGCGCGCACGTTCCGCCACAAGATCTCTCAGCGTCGGGTTTCGGCGTTCTGCATGAACTGTCCCTCAGACGTCTTCCGTTCCCACCCACGCAGATTACTCCACGAATCTGACGCCCACCGCATGGCGCTGAACAGGGTGACCAGTCTCCTGCAATTTTATAACACATATAATACTAATTTGCTTATGGTACATAAATTAAATAAAATAATATATGTTGCTCTGTTATCAAAGAAATATATTTTCTTTACATACATCGAAAACTTTGACATTGGTGAATAAAATGAAATTGCACATTTCAGATCAACTTTGCAATATTAATCTTATATTGTACTAGCTGATCCGGCAAATGTTGTTATGCTATATAAAGTATAATATATAACATAAATTATAGTATGTCATACTATATAATATATAAGATGTCGTGGCTTTTTATAGGAATTATAAAAGTCTATAAATTGTATCTACAACTCAATCATATATCCCTCATCATTAAGGCAGCGTTGGAAGAAACGAAAGTCCTACGTGAAAAACGACTGTAATTGTTCAACTTACTTTGAAAATCTGACTACCACTAAAAAGTCTTTAAATTTTTCAGGTAAATATAAAGCCAAACTTACTTACAAATAATATAGCTTTATATTGGTGAAGGTTGATATGATATTTACTATCAATATAAAAAATATTAGTTAATTAATATTCAATTTTATATAGACATTTTTAGATAATCTTAAATAAATAAGAAATAATTTTATTGTTTTTCACAGAAATATTAGAATTATAATAAAAATATAGCGCGCCTGTGACGTGAACCCATGTGCCGACTTAGGATTGCGTTACCCTAAATCACCCCGTGGGTGTCGTAGGAGGCGAATAAGGGACAAACCGGAGGGCAGGGTCCTCCGCGTACTATAAAACCTAACTGCCACCGCCAACTCGCCTGACAAGCGTGCGACAAATGTGTCATAAGAGGAGGCCTATGTCCAGTAGTGGACGTCCTACGACTGAAATGATGATGATGATAAAAAAGTAATATAAGATAAATTAGTTTGTATGTTTTATTTAATTTTTAACAAAATAAGTGTTTTTAGAATAGAGAAAATATAAAAAAAAATAGAGAGAAATAAAATAATCAAAAAAAGGGAGAGTAGGTACAACATGTATATGTTCAAATTCGTTATTGGTTAAGTTACAGTTGTTCCAAAAAATAAGAGTGCGGTCAACTAGACGCTCTCAATGCTCAAAATGTAAATATGTTGAGAAAATATACGCATTTCCACCAGTAATGTAATTTTATCTCGTACCTGTGAACCATTGAGAATCGCATTGCTTCCTTGCTGAACAAGACTGAGAAGAGTGTGGCGCTCGATGAGCTGAACATCCGGATGGATCAGCGCATCTCACACCACGTGACTGCACCCCACCACCGACACACCAACCAACGCACTGCGGACAAAAACTTTACGTCTGCACAAAGTAACATGTACATCTTTCACTTTATTATAAATAAAAAAGGAATAACGTATAAAAAACAAATAAATTGTAATATTTTGATTCGATTGGATATTTATGTAAGGAAATTAATATTTCTCAATGTGAATTTTACCGCGCCTAGCAATGTCACTGTCTATGAGCGAAATGTCATGTTATTTTGAAGTCTGTCATCTTAGAACGTAAGTGACTTACGAATTAAGATTGTTTGCGAGCTTAATTTAAGTGTAGGTTATTATAACTACGAATAAATAACGCTTTATTTTCAGAAAAACTAACATAATTTATTTTCACAACCTGAAATTAGTTATCTATAAAAAAATCATTTGCTAAAACCATTTATCCTAGCCAAATTATACATATAATTTAAACGAATATTGTGACGCACTTATTTCACACAGAATTCAGCATAAAACAGTATTTGTACTGTGTTTTTAATGAGCAAATGAAATCAGTCCGTTAAATTAAATCGTTGAAGGAGTATAAAAGCCAAGCCGCAGATTGTAGCACGGTTGCCCATGGGCGGCAATATTGTTTTACAATCAAGGAGAGCTGGCTTAACCGTTGTCTGCTATGTCATATAAAATAAGGATATCGGAGGCCTGTTTAATTATATCGCTTAAGCAGCATAAAGGGCAAGTCGCAGTTCGTGGTGTGCTTGTCCATGGGCGGCAGTTTTCTCTTACCATTAAGGATACCTGCCTATTGTCCACAAAAAAGAATACTCAATGCCATGCTAGTATTAAGACAGTGAAAGTCATCTTACCTCAGACCACTCCGTGAAAAGCCACCCTCCAGCTGCAGTAAAGCTGTAAGACGGCCCCAAAGCTGGACTCGCTTCATTTTCAGACATGTTGCTGGCCAGTGATATCACCGGACCCTCGCGGAAGGTGTCCGTATGATCTCTCGTTCGAACCTGCCGTCTGCCGTCCAGTCTTGGAGTCTTTGTATCTTTCGCGCCAGCTACTGATCCATCACAGTTTGGAATATCGCATGGCTCACTACTGGCTGGCATTGGCAGTGGGCATTTTTGGTCAGATATCTGAAAGGATTAATGATATTAGTGGACCCGGCATATGATGACATGACCTCACTGATGTTTAGAACTGCCAGTCGAAAAAAGACACTAACTTCGTTCAATTTTGTAGTCGGATAATTTGCCTTCTTATAACTTCTGCACTAAAATTTAACATTTAGGTATTAAAATGACAGAAGTATTATTAAGAGTACATAAGTGTAATTTTTCGATTTTTTCAAAATATTTTTAAAAATTATCTCTGCGTAAAAAATCCTCGTATTTTAAAAAATACGAATAAAAGAGAATTAGCGAAATTCGTTCAGCTCTTTTAGAGATTAACGCTTTCCAACCTAACCATGAATTATTGCACACGTGTCTATGAGCTGCGACGGTCTCTTACCATCAGGAAATTAATAAAAAAAATAATTCAATTAATTTTTTTTATAGAATAGCAGACAACGGAGCAGGAGGGTCTCCTATATGGTAAGAGAACACCGCCGCCCATGGACAACCGCACAGTGTTGCCGGCTTTTTACGCCAATTAAGCGGCATTTTTAAGAGCCTCCGATATCCTCATTCACTCAATGAAACACCAGTACCATTTCACGTTGAGCATTCTGTGAGCCCGTGGTATCACTTCGGACGAGCCGGCCCATTTAGTGTGTTCACATATGCTTCAGCATGGGTCTCGCACGGTTGTAATAATATAAAGACACTCGCCTACCCACTGTCAAGCCCTTCCAGAGATCGAATAAATTAAATTATAATTTGTAATTATCTGGACCGGGATTCGAACCGGATACCTCTCGCCTCATTGTAGACCTATTAAACCACATAGCTGCGAGGCTCATTAATTGCATATCTCACCTTGGTGATTCCGCGTGCATGATCCTGCACACATCCAACAATCCTTGTTCTATGAGCTGGTCCACAAACGGGACAAGGACCCCAAGCGGCTGATCTCCAGCGTGGAGGACACGGGGTACCACCACATCGCCTTCGTCGTGAGGACGGTGGTGCACCATTACAATGTGCTGGTGATACCTCTCTTTCGTCCCTACCCACTTCTACGCATTTAAATTTACCAATCTGCAGCCCACCTCCACAGGACCGAGAACATTGGGTATACGACAGAATCTTCCATATGAACTGTCTATTTCCAATCAAGTTACTTTCTACTGGTATCTGATTCTCTTTCGAATTATTATCAGGGTGTTTCGTTAATGATGGATCGATTTTTTCTCTGTGAGATTCGGCATTGTGATGACGATGATGACGCTGTATCTGATGATGAGGCGTGTTAACTTCAGTCGGTATGTCGTTACTCGTTTCATCGGATAACAAATCAGCTAGGTATTCGTATTTTATGTTCGGGTGGGGTTGCGTATACAGGACCTGCGGAAAATAATTCAAATAAAACAAATAGTTAAAGGATTACATTTCTATTTTTTATGCTATAGCGGATAACGGAGCAGGTGGATCTCCTATATGGTTAGAGCACACTGAGACTCATGAACAACCACACGACAATCCGCGCATTGGTGGTGTTGCCGGCTTTTTACGTCGCTTAAACGGCGCTTTTAAGCGCGACTACTGCTTTACTCTGAGTGAGTGAGGATAACGGAGGGCCTTAAAGATGGCTTTTAAGTGGCGTAAAAAGCCAGCAACACAAGCAAAGCGCGGATTGTGGTTCGGTTGTTCATGGGCGGCGGTGTTCTTTTACCATATAGAAGACCCACCTGATCTGTTGTTCACTATACAATAAAAATAAATAAAAAAGCAATATAAATAAAGCACGGATTGTGGCGGCGGTTATCTTTTACCATAGAGGTGATCCACTTGCTCCGTTGTCCCTTATACCTTAATATATAATAATTTTGATGGTTACATGCCATTATATCGATGGCTTGATGTATAGGTCCCATTGCAAATATACTGTCGAGCCCATTGGAGCGAGAATATATGAACCGTGCTCCAGCCGCCTCGTAGGTGCCCGGGGCGCTAACAGCGAATTCGCCGTTAACTACGTAAGAGCCATTCGCGACTCTCAGAGCTAGAATAAAGAGAAGTACAGATTGTTAGTAAACATTTTTTATGAAAACGAAGGCATACCAGCTGAAGATTTACCTACGATAAGCGGGCCTTCGCCCATGTTTATCTCTAGCCTTTCTTGGTCTGCAAGTGGGCTGCCGCTCAAAGTCAAAGTGAAAATATTTTTATTCAAAATAAGATACAAAATACCACTTTTGAATGTCAAATTTGAACTCAACTATAATTTCACATGGAGTTTGCGATGAAAGAAATGGCAAAAGAAACCGACAGCAACCCATATTCTTAAAAATAAGCAGATAACATTTTTATTCACAATTACACAGGAAATCTGGATTTCCTTACTGTTCAGTAATGAGTGTATTTTATATTGTTATTATTATATGCAGTTTTTAAATTTTACTTCAATCATATTTGTTACTTGTTCTGGATACCATAGAATTGTATACCCATATGTATACCCATAAAAAACGAGTTTACTTTAGTTACCCTAAATCTTGGCAGAAACAGATTCTTTTTATTCCTACGATTCAGGCAATGTGTTTAATTTTTCTTTGTAAATCATATAATGTTTCCATACATATGATATTTTTATAGAACCGTAAGAATATTAATTTAGGAATAGGAGCTCTCTTTTTTTAAGGTCCCCAAGTTGTATATTAAAAAACCTTGAAATATCTAAGCAATATGTGGTTAAGAAACTATAACGTTCCCACTCAGTACTGTGTACTGAGTGATAGGATATCAGAGGCCCTTCAGATTATGCCGCTTAAGCGGCAAATGAAAAACCGGACACACAACCAAAGCATAGTCTGTGGTGGAGCAGTTCACGGGTGGTGACGGCGGTCTCTTACCATATAAGAGACCCACCTGCTCCGTTGACTGATATACCACAAAAAGCTATATAATAATTAAAATGCCTTTAAAATGTACCGATACCATTTACAGTTCAAAGAGCGCACCGCAAAACGGTTGTAAATAAATCCACTTAAACCCCGAGCATCGAATTACTCGGCAAAGAGATATTGGTGGTTATATTTAGGTACGGAACAATTAACAAATTGGCGAATGCGTCATAGGAATAATTAAACAGCAATTGTGAAGATCGCTAACTCGATGTGTAGGCGCCTCTTTTGAGGAGAGGAACCGCGATTGCACGCGTGCAATTAATCGATACATTTCAATCTATGCACTTTGTCGTCCTATTAAATGGTCTCCTGACCCCCTATTCGAGTGAGTTGCTCCAATAAAAGTTTGAGCGCTGGGGCCTGCGGAAAGCTTTATTGGGTGGCCTTGGAGACAACATCTGCTCAGTAAATATTAACTGCCTATGTTTATTGAACTAATATGAACTCAATTAAATCCTTACAATTCCTTTATGCGGCTGACCCATTTTCGGTTCTTACAAATTTATATAACGTTATAATAATTCCTAAACAACCACTTTGTAATAGATGATTTTTAGTTTCTCATTGAATTATAATTGCTGATAATTTATTCAGTTAAACCAAGTACAGTTACAAGTAGAAACCCAACACATGTACTATAAGATAATGCCGGCTACCCACCCGCATCCAGCCGGACGCAGATGGAGCAGCCCCAGGGCTAGGGTTTTCCATGAGGATGTCCACGGTCGGTGAAATTATCCTTGATGAGACTCCTGTTTATTTGTCTTCCGCTTTTTAGAAAAACAGGCAATCGTGATTTAGGTATATAATCTTTTTTCATTTTATAGAAACGGAGCGGGTGGGGCTACCCTATGCAATCATGGACAACCACACCACAGCCCGCGCTTTGGCTGATGTATCGGCTATTTACGTCATTTAAACGGTATAATTTTAAGAGCCTCCGATATCTCCACTCACTCAATGAAATACAGAACAAGTATTTTACGCTGGTATTCTAGGAGCCCATGGAATTACTACGGACGAACCGACCCAAATTCTGGGTGAACTGCTTCAGCATGGCTCTCCTACGGCTGCGACCTTTGCTTTTATATTTTTTATTGGGACTGTGAACGACACATCTCGCTCCGTCATAGACGTTATATAATATCTTTATTAGTAAACATATATATATAATTACCTATATAATTTTCACTCGAGACGATTTCTGAGACGTTAAGTCTACACGCTCCATTCGGCACGGTCGTGATGTAAGAATATCCAAGAGGCAGTCTTGGTCTCGAAAACAGACCGGACACCAGGCGTCTCCCACATTGCAGCTCACGGTTTGTGGAGGAAGATAGTACACCTTCTTTACCCACGACCTGAAAGTGAACAAATTATTTAATACTAGCTAATTTGGCAATGAGTTAGAGGTATGTGGCATTTTCGTAGGCATATATGGTTCTATAAATTTTCTTTACAGCTCAATCATATATTCCTCATCGTTTAAGCATTCCATATATCACAAAGGACCAGTGTAACACAATGTGACACCTTTGCCTAACTCCCCTTTTTTGAATTATCTGGTTCAATAATAAATATCGTAAAATATATGAATTTTCATTTATTAAATGCTCTACCCATAATTGTAATACTAACCTAAATTCGTAGTAATTGAGCTTCAAAGGGTTAAAACAACGTTCTTAAGAAACATTTCTGAAGCTTATGCTGATGCACTCATTGAGTCGTCGGCTCGTCCGCAGTGATACCACGGTCTCACAGAATACTCAGCGTGAAACGCTTCTTGTACTGTGTTACGCAGAGTTAGCGAGGATATCTGAGGCCCTTAAAAGTGCCGCTTAAGAGCAGGCGGGTAAGAAAACACCGCCCGCCTGTGTACAAAAGCGCCGCGCTTTGGTTGTGTTTCCGGCTTTTAAGGCTTAAGCGGCATAATTTCAAGGGCGTTCAATATCCTCACACATTCAGCGAAACATAGTACACGGACAGTTTCACGCAGATTATTATTTGAGTAAATCTTTCATATTTACCGTTTTAAACAATTTCATTGAATAGAATACTCAAATTATGAGTCAGAAAAATCAAAGGAGGTATTAATGTGAAAATAAATAAGATTTTACGCAATATTAAATCAGTCACGCCTATTCTCGGATGAGTGCGATCAACGGTGAGGATTACCGAGTGAACGCATTTCACGGATGTCCTGCGCCCGCGAAGTCATATAGAAATAACTTAGTATTCACACTTTTAATGATATGATTTATTATATTCTCGAAGGATCAATGTAAGAAGTAATAATCTCTATATAGAAGAGATGTATATGAAGAAAATTGAGTCATTATTTTTATTTCCTCATAAGATTATTATATTCAATGTTATAATCAAAATAATTTATAATTTTTTCGGTCTTTGGAAGGGATTCATTCTGGCCGGGCGATTTTTTTTTCTTTGTTGATGGTGTAGAGGACAACATAGCTGGTGCGTCTCATATCGTAAGAGAACACCATCGCCCATGGACAGCCGCGCTACAATCTGCACTTTTGTTATGTTGCCGTTTCTATTTACTTTTATAGAATAGCGGTCAACGGAGCAGTTGGGTTACCTCTATGGTAAGAGATAACCGCTGCCTATGGGACACCACGCTACAGTCTGCGGTGTGGTTGTTTTGTTATCATTTTACGCTCCCCAAATAACGCAATGTCAAGGGTTTCCGATATCCGAACCCGATACCTCTCGCTTCCTGGTAGGCTTAGCTATTAGGCTATATACAACGAAGAACATACTTCAGCATATTTTACTTTGCAAAGATCTTTTACTATGATAATAATAAATTAAGCCTACCTGGCTAGCAAAAATACAGCTACAAAACCTATTTCGTCTTAGAGATATCTCTAATCTAAACAGCGTAAGGCCCGGGCAGATAGCTAGTAAATAAGCAATGAACACGCTCCGACTACACCCTTCCCATGTTTTAATATCAACTTATGATTAATGGGCTAATTTAAAATCTCATACAATTGATATATCATCAAGGAATGCAAAACATCTCTAACGAATTGCTTACGGCTACCACATATCAGATATTATGAATGCTGCCAACTGTAATATACCTAAAATATTTCTTTGATTTAATATTTATACTTAATTGTTTGTAAACGTTATAAAAGATAACCCGTGAGAGAGGCATGCTGAGCATATGCTGACGCACTAATTAGGCCGGCTAATCCGAAGTGATACCACGGGCTCACAGAATACTCAGCTTGAAACGGTACTTGTATTGTGTTTTTCAGAGTGACTGAGGATACCAGAGGCCCTTAAAAGTGCCGCTTAAGCGACGTAAAAAGCCGGCAACACAATCAATGCACGGACTGTGATGCGATTGTTCATTGGCGGCTGTGTTCTCTTATCATATAGTAGAGCCACCTACTTCGTTGACCGCTATACTATAAAAAAAATAAGAGTACACCGCCGCCCATCGATAACCGCGCCACAGTCCGCGCCTCGGTCGTGTCACCGGCTTTTTACGCCACTTTTAAGAGCCACCGGTATCCTCACTCACTTAAAGGAAACACAGTACAAGTGCCGTTTCACGCTGAAAACAAACCCGTGGGAAAAAAAATCACTCTCCACAATAGATGCAAGTGGTTCCAACGCTTAGACGTTTCGTAACATTTAATGTGACACTAATGCGTGTAGGACATTAGTGAATAGTGATGCCAGTTTAACGAGCGCGCTTTAGATAACGCCAGAAGCCTGGCGTTGGAGACGGGAGTCGATTTAATCGTGGCGTGAAAAAAATATACATTTAGAAAATCAGGCAAAAGGGGTCGCGCAGCTAGGGCAAATTCATCGCCCACAGACACCCACTCACAGCCCTCCGCTGTGTATGGGTGTCAGCTCGGACAACGGAGCAGGTGGGTCTCCTATGTGCTAAAAGAACACCGCCGCCCATGAGCAAAGGCGCCACATTCCGCGCATTGGTTGTTTTGCCGGCTTTTCAGGCCGCTCAAGCGGAACTTTGAGTATATACACTATATGTACTATAAAAAAAAAAACAGTCAGACCGGGGATCGAACCCAATACTTATCGAGTCCTAGTAAACGCAGAAATAATATTAGATTATTATCATTTAAATGATTCACAAAACACTCAAGCACTGTATTAAATCTAAAACAAGTTTACGAAACAAAGTTTGAAAGTAGTCATAAAACCCACACAATGTCATTTCAAATTAAAGCTATAAGCCTAAATAAAACTGTAACGTATAGCTCTGTTTGTTTTAAAATATCATGTAACGCCACTATATACAATTTTCATGTAATAAATGTCTAAACTAATATTATAAGACGTTTGTCTGTTTGTGACCTAATCTCTGGATCTACTGAACCGATCTTTAAAATTATTTCACCAATAGAAAATTACGTAATTTTTGAGTAATTTGGTTATATATAAACCTAAATAATGAAAAGGCTATTTCGTAATAGTCGGGTATGCAAAGTATGTCGAAGAAAAAGAATGAAACGATAAATACCGGTAAGTATCATCACAGAGCACAGCTTAGTAAAAAGGCGAAACAATGAGGCGGTAATTGCTAGTACAGCTCAGTTCCTTTGAATTGTAAGTTCGTAATTAAGACAATGGCGTTATATAAATCTGGCGAGTTTAATCAGAGCAACTGGACCATTCGTTGACTTTCAATTATCATACACGATGAAGCCGACTCAGTAGAATTATAAATTTAATAGCTCCGACAACCCTCAGCTGCTGAAAAATTAACTATGCACACTCGCTCAAACTTATGTTACCTGAAACTGTTACCCTCAATAAAAGTACCGTAATTAACAAGGTTTTTTTGGAAATGGCTTCTCGCTGGCCAGAATGGCCTTTACAGGTTAACGAGGGCGGACTCGCAGAGAATTAATTAACAAGGATAGATACTTTTTTATTATATATCTGACAACAGGGTAGGCGGGTTATAGATTACCGTCGCCCGTGGACAGCTGTGCTTATGGTCTTTTATGCTGCGGTATAACAAAGTGGGCGATACTCTCTCACACATAATAATTCTATGGCGTTAATAAATTACTATGGCTCGATATTCTGAGTCCTAATGGTATCACTCCAAACGATCAGGTCTAATTTGTTCGTCAGCGTGTATAATTATAAATCCTATTGTGACGTGGCCTTCAAAATCATTGTCACCAAAATATTGAAGAATTATGTGTACTGATCACAGTAAATACCGCTTCCGCCGGAAGCGATGGCCAGGACCTAACTTCGCTTCCAGTTTCGCATCACAGAGGGGATTCTCTTCCGCGATGGCTTAGGTCGAGGTTCATGTCTCGCAGGAGATACCCTTGCGCTAGCTTGTGGCGAAAACTAGATTTTTAGAACTAAATTAAAAGCTAACGAAAAGCAAAACATCTTTATTTTTGATGTCAAAACTGATTGTCCTTTTCTACATAGATCTATTTAATTCTTATTAATTCCTAAAAAAAACAATATTTAGACTTTCTGTATCTTAAATGTGCCTTTCATCTACAAATATGGATACATATTTATCCACTGCTTGTTAAAACTTGTCTACAAATATTCAATTTTTTTAGATTTATCTAAAAGATATAAATATAACAATTTTATAATATATAACATAAGTATTATAACTAAGGACCCGGTACGTGCTTTGCTACGCATAAATCAATTTGACAGCAAAATCGCCACTAATCAAATGATCTGTCATGTATTCAATTCAAGCGTTACAAAACATGAGATAAATAAAAAACCACTCGACCGATTTTGTGTAAAATTCGCCTAACCATAGTACATAGTGAAACATTTTGATGTGGATAGGTGAGCCCGTTCTTGATTTATAAATTTACAAGGAAAAATGACATTGATTTTATTGTGTAGGGGATACAATAACATGTAATACGACGTGGTAATTGGAAACACTAAATGTCGTTTTATAAAAGATGGAATCTGCTTGCAGTGATTTGGAACAAAAGCCATTAAACACAACTGAGTTGTGCAATATAAAAAACGACATGTTTCCAATTACCACGTCGTTCCTAAATCACAATTTATACAATCTCATTTCACCACAGACTACCGTACCGTAATATAAAAACATACAGATACATAATACAAGAACATACAGATACAAAATAAAATAAAATTATATCTTTCTTTACATATAATAAAATCACTACTACGACTACTAAGACGAGTCATAGTCTAGCAAATAAATATAAACACCGCCGTTTCTGAGTAAATTTAAATGTATTTATATTAAATAACACAATTAGGGAATGACATGAAAACATCTCTGCAACGCTTCAACGTCTTATTTGTGTCACAATCGCTGACTTCAAAATGCAGAGCCTGCTAATTTGCTGATAATATATTGATACGAGAATACAAAATGACTCTTTCTTATCCAAGGACAGATTTTGATTGAGTTTGACAATCTTTAATTCTTTTAATTTTATCTTTGCCCGTAGGAGGCATCATGAAGCATATGCAGACGCAATAACTGGGCCGGCTCGTCCGACGTGATCACGGGATCACAGAATATTCAGCGTGAAACGGTACTTGTATGCGTGTACTGTGTTCGGAGCCCCTTAAAATGTAACTGGCGTTTCAATTTGGGAACACAACGAAAGTGGCGCGGTTATCTATGGGCGGCAGTGTTCTCTTACCACATAAGAGACACACCCGCTACGTTGTCTGCTATACCATAAAGTAAAACAAAACGTCAATTACATGTGTAAAGATCTAATATTATCACACATTAAATACTAAACATTCTACACGTCCACAAAACAAATGAATCAGATAAGTATACCAAATTAGTCAACTATTCAGTCGATATAAGACAAAGGTACAATGGTACTGTATCGTCAACTAGGTCGCATCTTATTTATGCAATCCAACTGTCATTGGAGGTTGAATATGCATTATAGATAAATGAAAATGACAGTTCATGTACAAAGATTTCTTGCTTTAGAAACTGGTTTAATTTAGAGAGAATTATATCATAGATCTATTTAAAATATTCATTTTTATTCTTTAAACGTGCTAGTCTCGGAGACTAGAATTTTTTTTATTCTATAATAAACAACGGAGTAGTTGCGTCTCCTGTTATATGGAAAGAGATCACCGCCGCTCAGAAACAACCGCGCCATAGTCCGGGATTTGGTTGTGTTGCCGGCTTTTTACGCCTCTTAAGCGGCTCTTTTTTAAGGGCCTTCAATATCCTCACTCACTCTGCGTACAAGTACCGTTTCGTTGAGTATTCTGTGAGCCCATAGTATCACTTCGGACGAGCCAACTCAGGACCGCGGGTGCGTTGCCAGAATTTAAAGGATAAGCACACACTTTTTTTGAGGAACCACAGGCCGTTTTGGTTTGGAAATATCTCAGAGGCTCATTCCACAGAGCGGTGTGTGCGTGGCACAAAATACCTTGAAAACCGCTCAGTCGTGGTACGACAAACATCGAGGTGAAACGAATGAACGTTTCGGTAGAAAATTAAATATTAATTATTCAATTGATGATATGAAAAAATAGGCGTAGCTTCCATTAGTTTTAATTAACATTAGAATAATAAAAGCAATATTTATCAGGCATAAGCCTTAACGAGCGGCGACAGCAAAAATTCCTTACTTTTATGCAAATTATGAACAAGCTTCGAAATATAGACACGTCAACAACGAGTTAATTTGAACAGATTCGTCAATTCTAAACCACCAAAGACAAATACTAATGAATAAATCACATTGTAGTCAACGACTCGGCAAATATTTAATACGTGCGAGTTAAATCAAAAGTTTGCTCTGACCATACAAACCTCGCGGAATGCAAACACAATGGCGCCAACATTCTTTAACACGGCGAAAACCTAACCGCCGTATAGGAGTAAATCTATTTACGATATAGCAGACAACGGGACGAGAGACGGTAAGAGATTACAGACCGTGGACAAACGCGCCGCGTTACAGTCAAACCATTTATCATATGATTTCGCAATCACAAGATAATTGTCGTGATTTATTTACATCAGTTGTTGACGTCACTAAAAACTGCTTAGGTTTATAGTTCAAAGCGCTAGTGCAGAGGAAACTGCAACAAACTGCACGTTCGGCGATCAGCGTTGCAGGCTTTTTTTAACTTAGTGGAGTTGTGGTGTCTTCAATCTTTTACTAAAACATGTAATAATTCCTCTTTCTCCCTGGCGAGGTAATGGTATTGGGCAGTATCTCCCGTGAGGGAGATACTTTTAAAATTTATTTAAAAAATTATAATTTATTCGCTCTTTGGAAGGGCTTGACAATGGCCGGGCTAGTGTCTTAACATTGTTACTTTGGCCTTAATTTTGCCGGCTCGTCCGAGGTGATGCCACAGGCTCACAGAAAGCTCAGCGAGAAACGGTCCTTCTACTGTGTTTCGCTGAACGAGTGGGGACATAGTAGGCTTATGATACTGTTTAAGCGTCGAATAAAAGCCGTCAACTCAACCAAGGTGCGGTATCTGGCACGTTTGTCCATGGGCTGCGGTGATATGATAGCTAAAAGAAGACCCGCCAGCTCCGGTTTCCGCTATACAAAATAAAACATTGCTCATTTTTTTGTATCTACCTCAAATAGGCCCGCAACGCACCAGGAGCTCAGTAAGGGCTGGGGGTTCATGCTCGGAGGATCGCTTATCCCAGTTGAGCTTCCGTTATAATAAAAAATTTAAGTACATAAAAATCACTAAAACTTATTGTATACGCTTGGGCTAACGATGTTTTGAAATCCCGCCTATGAGATTATTGTTAGTGTAATAAAAATTCCAGCCGACATCCAAAATACGCATTTACCGCTCGTAAAGTTTGACATTGGTACTGTAAGTTTACATTTAGTACCAGGAAATCATCGGGGCAGCGTCATACGCATACTATTTTTAGCTCAACTGTTACTATTTTACGACGGGTAGGCCTCGCCTTTACTATGTTACACTCAAGGCTGTGTTCAGGCTTGTATATGCCCGTAAGAAGCTGGAAATTTACACTGTACTAGAACAAATATGTTTTAATATAGTATATCGCTCCCACTTCTGGGCGGAAGCTGGTGGTATCACGCGGACGAGCCGGTTCAACTATATGAGTAACAGTTTAAGCTGATTTTCGGTTGTCATCGAAGCGTTTGAGACCCTTAAAACAGCCTATCTATGCCTAATAGATCGGAGGACTGCTTAAACCATTCTTTCCTAGGTGAGCCTCTTGCTTGCAAGAAAAGTAAAATTAGTGATATTTATATATCGAATTAGTGATAAATTACCTTTGCGAGCCACTTGGATTTATAGTTACATCATAAAGCGAGATGTATCGGGTTTGAATCCCGGTCCGGACAATTACAATGTAATTTATAATTTATTCGATCTCTGGAAGGGCTTGGCAGTGGCCGGGCGAGTGTCTTAATAATGTCACCTCGGTGGGAGAGAGCCACGCTGAAGTTACTGCTAACGCATGAATTGGGCTGGCTCGTCCGAAGTGATACCACGGG